>APFE030452168.1:45122-74832 GCA_000404065.3 Pinus taeda | reverse complement strand
GGGGTGGCTGATAATCCATATCTTGTCGAGAGGGAGTGTTGAGATTGCAACAAGATGATGGAGCTTAGTGAAAAGAGTCGCCTTCACTAAGTGGGCCCGCAGGCTATTTTTGGCGCAAGTCTATTTTTAGACTATGTCTATTTTTAGACATATGGATCATGGTCTATGGATTGCAGGTTGTTGTTTATGGATGATTGATCAAGTTGGAAAAATAGATGGACTTCTATTTTTGATGAAAGTGTGAGTGATCACAGTGTGAGTGATCAAGTCTATTTTAGACTGGCTGTCAAAAATAGAAAAGTCAAATATTATTATCTCACAATAATATTTGGACTATAAACTTTGTCTTATTCTCTTGGAGCACTTCAGTTCGAGCTACGGATGTGGCACATGCAATTGCATGAAGGAAATACGTGTTCTTATGGGTTAGTTGAATATTTGCATGCATGACTTCAGTTAGAACTCAAGTGAGTTGAGTTTAGTGGACTGGAGGTGCAGTTGATGGAGTTGTGTTCAGTTTAGCTTTGTTAAACTGGTTGTATTTAGTCTAATTGGTGAATAGACTAGAGATGAGTTGGGTGAATTAGTTATTAATTATTTCACAAGTTATTAACTCATAATACAACTAATGAATACATCAGTTAACTCAGTTGCATGTCAGTGCATGTTCAGTTCAGCAGGGACAGGTGTTAGAGAATCAGATTGCTATCAGTTGTGACTATAGTTGTGCACCAGATCTTGCACAAATCAGGGGATTGAGTATGCCAATGAGTTTGCACATATTGTAGCTTGTTTATACGTGATTTAGCCAAGGAAAGACGTGGCTGCCTTGGTATTATCATCATTCTCATGCAGGTATTAAGCAGAGGAGGCAGGCAAGCAGCGGAAGAGATTTGAGCCAGTGATTGATTCAGATCTAAGCTGTATTGTGTGTAACAGGTGGAGCTGGTACTTGATTTCTTGTGATAAGCATTGTACTTTGTAATGTTACATGACTCAATCATTAATATACAGATAGTTGGGGTTTTTAGCGAGATGCTTTCCCCGGGATACATATGGTGTTAATGTGTGAATGCTCTTGATGTTTTATTGTTATTGATGCTGCTATATTGATGATCAACGTAGAGGAGCTTATGTATTGTGTATGTTTTCCGCAATAGTACATGATCAGGATAATCTCTGTTGAATATGTGTTAAATTATTCAAAATTTCTACAATCTTGACCTTTCACCTCCCTTTTCTCCTAATTTCCATTATTTTCATAAATAAATGTGCCAAAATACCATTTTACCTTTCCAAATCCTTAGCCATTAATAAACTGACGAACACCCACACTAGGATGTCTTGCCCAACATTCGTCTTGGAATAAGTTTCCCACCAACTGTGGTTATTATTTTGTCTTTATTAACTTTGGTTACATGGAATTTTCACTAGGGATGTTACAAAACCCTCCCCTTTGGGGGAACACCGTTCTCGGTGTTCAACAACACCTATAGCCACAAGATTGTTGTAAGCAAAACATACTATCGATGGAGCTTTATAACTTAGTGTAGTACTTACAATGATCAACATGTTGAGAAGTAAACCAACATGAAAACATAACAAACATAACATCATAATGGAATGACACCCATATCGTTTATTAGAGCTTTATAACATAGCTCATGGCGGTATTTACATCCATATACATATGTACATATACCAGAACATCATCAAAACATATACTAAAACATATACCAAAACACCATACCAAAATTGCTTTGCCTTAACCAACACACAATTAAGGATGCACAACCCACATCTAATCTGTCATCTCCCATGTGACTTCATCACCCCCAAAGTGTTTCCATTGCACCTTAACCTACTCGATTGCTTAGTTCCAGAGCATGAACACATTTTTCTGCAATATACATTGAGGCTCCGACTATAATTCTGCATCTGGTTCCACTTGTAATATAGACCAGTAAATCACATGATCAACATCTTTAACATACTTCTTAAGCAATGACACATGGAAAACATCATGGACTTTCATTGTCAGAGTCAGTGCAAGTCGATATGCTACTAGCCCAATCCTCTCAATGATACTAAAGGTTCCGCAAAATCGTGGTGCCATCTTGTCACATGATCCAATCCATAAGGAGATCTTCTTTTGTTTAATGCACAAGTACACATGTTCCCCAACCTGGAACTCCTTGAACAACCTGTCCCAATCTGCATAGCTCTTATGCCTATCCTATGTTGCCTTTAGATTCTTCTTTATAACCTACATCTCCCGTTCCATGTCCACCGACATGTCTGCTTGAATCAACACCCTGTTAACTAGATCACTCCAACTAATGGGAGTACTGTAACTTCGCCCATACAATGTCTCAAACAAACTCATCTTCAAAGATTCCTGATAGCCATTATTGTAAGAGAACTATACCAGTGGAAGATACTCTTCCTAATTTCGTTGTTGATGCATCACATACATCCTCAACATGTCCTCCAATATCCTATTGACCCTCTCAGTCTGTACATCTGTCTGTGGATGATAAGTTGTATTGAAGGCCAACTTTGTGCCCAAACCTGCAAATAAATCCTTCCAAAACTTTGAAGTGAACTTTGCATCCTTGTTTGACACAATCTTCTTTGGAACACCATGCAATCTAACCACATCTCTGATGAATACCTGTGCTACATCTCTATCTGAGAATGTAGACTTCACTGGAATGAGGTGTGCAACCTTTGTCAACTTGTCCACAATAACCATGATGGAATCATGTTGTCTCATTGTCCTCGACAAACCTATGATAAATTTGAAATGACCTCCCCTTTCCATTATGGAATCGCAATTGGTTGTAGCAATCCACTTGGATGCTTACATTCTGCCTTCACACACTGACAATCAAAACACCTAGCCACATACTCTGCTACATCCTTCTTTAGATTCGACTAATAATAAAATGTCTTCACTACTATCAGTGTCTTTTAATAACCTGGGTGAACTAAACATGGTTTCACGTGAAACTCTTTCAATATCACCTTCTTGAGCTCACTATTATCTGACACATATATCTTGTCTTTGAATCTAACCAATCCATCTATTATAATGCCATATTCCACATCTTGTACACTGGCACCCGCACCTGTACCTGTACGTGTACCACTACTTATACTTGTACCTATACTACTACATGTACCTATACTTGTACCTGTACCACCACATGTACCTGTGCTCTGCTGCAACCTGTGCATAATATCCATATACCTGACATCCTGCTGACCTACCTGCAAGATCCTATCCTGTAAGTTTGTCCCATAGGAGCTCATAGTTGCTAAGTGATTTACTTTTATTTGCCTGCTAGGAGCACCGATTCTCTTTACCTTTGATATATCTAATCTTAAAATCAAACTCACTGATCGTCGCCAATCACCAAGCCTTCCTGTCGTTCAGATTCGGTTGGTCAAATAGATATCACAAACCATTGTGATCACTCATCAATACAAACCTCCTGCCCAGAAGATAGTGCCTCCACATCTTCAATGCATGTATGATCGCCGCCAACTCAAGATGATGTGTCTGTAGTTCTGCTCGTGCTCATTCAATTTTCGCAACTCATAGCATACCACTTGTCCATCATGCATAAGGCATCCACCAAGTCCTTTCTTGCAAGCATCAGTGCATTCTACAAACTCTTTGCCCGGGTTTTCAATCTTTAACACTGGTGCATGTGTCAACAATTGCTTAAGTTTCTTAAAAATAGCCTCATTCTCCTCTGTCCACTCAAATTTCTTACCCTTTCTCTGCAATGAAGTGATAGGATAAGAAATATGTGAGAAGTTCCTAATGAACCTCCTGTAATAACCTTCCAACTACATAAAAGACCTCACCTCATCTACATTCTTGGGAGTAGCACACTCCATGATGGCCCTTATATTTTTTGGATCTACTATAATTCCCTCCTTGGAGAAAACATGCCCCAAGTAATGTACCTCAGTATGAAAGAAACTACACTTGTTGAGCTTAGCACACAACTAATGCTCTCTCAACAATCTCAACATTGTTGCTAAATGCTCGACATGCTCTTCCTCATTTTTAGAATATACAATATGTCATTAATAAACATAACAAAAAACTTATCCAAATACTGACACAACACACTATTCATCAAGCACATAAATGTAGCTGGAGCATTAGTCAAACTGAATGGAACTACAACAAACTCATAATGCCCATACTTGGTCTAGAAAGTTATCTTGTAAATGTCCTCCTCTTTGATGCATACTTGATGATATCTGGATCTCGGATCAATCTTCGAGAACATTGTTGCTCCCTTCAACTTATCGAACAAGTCATCAATCCTTGGCAACGGATACCTGTTCTTGATGGTCATTTTGTTCAACTTCTTGTAGTCAATGCATAATATGAGAATACCATATTTCTTCTTTACAAACAAAACCGATGCGCACCATGGCGATACACTTGGCCTAATGTATCCCTTGTCCAACATTTCCTTCAACTGTAGCTTCAACTCTACCAACTCATGTGTTCTCATCCTATAAGGTGACTTTGATGCCAAAGCTTCCCCTGGCACTAACTCAATAGAAAATTCTACCTCCCTATGCAGTGGAAGCTCTGTAATGTCCTCAGGAAATACATCCTCAAACTGTTGTAGAATTGGGTACCTACTCAAAACATTTGAATCCTCAACTTCCTTACCTTTGTCACTAGAAATGTGCACTGCGAATAACATACACTCTTTCTTGCGACTGCGCTTTGCCTGCATAGTTGTTACCATCCTAACTAATGTGGTTTTCTTCTTTCCCTATAAGACTCTTGGTTCTCCATTGTCAACCAAGTACTTAATCGCTCTGTCATGACAATCCACATTGGTTCTATGAAGGTACAACCGATCCATGCCCAACAACATGTTGTATGATCCCAACGATAATACATTCAAATGTGTTGTGGTAGGCATACCATTCAAATCAAATGCACAAGCTCTTACCTAATGATGAACTCACTTCTTTGTACCTGTAGCCAATTGCACTAACCAAGATTTTGCATGCAGTTCCCTACTCAAACCACACTTATCCACCAAGTCGGACTAACATAGCTATAATTAGAAAGTCTATCTAATGTTGCATAAATACGAAGAATGCTTTTACCAACATCCCCAACAATTTGTGCCTCATGTGCACTATATATATAAAGCCTGCCACTATATATCTAAGGCATACCACCCTGATACTGTGGAAAATATCTCATGTGATGATCCCCTCCACAAGTCGAACACCACACGGGCTCCTTATTTTGCTCCTCAAATCGTTGTCCCTGCCCTCTGTCAGATGCATTGAACCTCTTAGGTGGTGCAACATTCTCTTTAGTACTTGAATCTTGTGGTATTACTCGCTTCTTGTCCCATTTTCCCTTGTTCTTTGCATTACCTTTCCAGTTTGGCTTAATCTCAGACTTGCACTTCGATTGTTTGTAGCAATTATTTAGCTTTTGGATGGCCTCCTCCAATGATCTAGGGTCATCAAACTCAATCCTATCTTTTAATGTCATTGGTAACCCAGTAGTGAATTTGTGAATCTCGGCCTTCTCCTCCTTGAGGTAAGGCACATACCTCAATAGCTCCAAGAACTTGCTAGTGAACTCATCATCTGTCGTATATCCCATCTTTAGCTCATACAATTTATTTTCCATGTCATCAAAGTATCTCTCTGATAGGTATTTCTTCTTGAATAACAGCTCAAAATCATTCCAAGTCAAGTTCTCCTCATGTATACCTTTGAAATTCTTCACATCTTCCCACCAAATGTCTGCCTTACCTTTGCGACTGAATGTAGCTACTATGAATTTCATATTCTCTTAATAGTCATGCGACCTATAGAACTTCCTCATACCAAGCAACCATGCCTCTACATCCTATGATTTTTCATCTGTCCATCAAATGTTGGTGGCTTTGCTTTCTTAAACTCCTTTGGCAAGTATCCCCTATCACTACGCCTGTACGAATGATAACGATATCGATTATTATGCCTGTCAGAACCAGAAATAGAATGGTACTTGTGTTTATCACCTCTCTTATCTGGAGTGTCCAACAATCTGCCATCTCTCATTGTGTCATTTCTATCTGACCTGTGAGCACTATGCAACCTACTGCCATATGCCCCATTAGTTTTGTCCTCCTGCTCATGGCTAATCTGAAGTGGTCCCTGTCACTGCAAATATGACAAACTCTGAAGTATCACCACATTTACCTCTACTAGCTTCTCCTGTGTCTGTATGATTCTGTCATTATCTGCCTTACAACTCCTTATTTCTTCCTTTAAGCTTCTTAGTGTATCTACCAAATCGAAAGAATTCCCAACACCGTATTGCTCATCTGATTCATAGGGAGAGTCTTTGTAGTCTAACATCTTGTTATCCATATTTGATATTTCTTCCTGAAAGGTATATCATGTAAACTAAACCAAACCACAATAAACCAACGTACCTTAGTATAGCTTGGGGAGGACACCTTGTCTGCAAGATCAACAAATCAGTGTGATACATGTATAACATAATCATGACAACAAATAGAACATAGCACATAAGCATATAACCATGCAAGCATCATTGTAGATAGGTTATATGTTGATCTAAAAATGATTTGAGGTTGGCATTGATGTCAACCCAAGCAACACCAAGGATGACCTTGAAATTCCATCGCACATTGGGCACCATCATTCATGGTTTCTCATCTCATAACCATTATAGGAATACTCTACTCAAAAATATCTTTCTATTGGTATATAACTCTCCTCGTAATTCCTCACGGTTTCTAGGTTATTCAAGATTGAAGTAAGTAACCACAATTAGTGGGTTAAAACCCCATGGGGTTGTGGCATGGCATTTATCATTAATTTTTGTCATTGAACAATCAATAATTAATAAATTTTTAAGCTCCTAAAATCCCTCCAACATTCTCTATAGAAGCCCCTCTCAACTCTATAAAAAGAAAATCTCATATATCCTCCAAAAGTAGTGATCGTGGAATTTTCGCTATAACTTTATTTCTGCAAAGTCTTAGATGCTGAAATTAAAAACTATTTGAGCCAAAACCCTAATGAACGTCATTACAGAATTCCAAATCTTGGTTCACTATATTTTCAGAGATATGATATGTGGAAGTTAGGGTTTTTGCAGGCTCCCGAATTTAATCTCAAAGAGGTGACTTTGGGAAAATCGTCATAACTCTCTCTCAGAGAACCAGATTGGAATTATGTAAAAAGTGGCAGATAGTGCATGGACTGTAGTTTTCTATGTATCAATTTTGGAGTAGAAGGAGGAAATAGTGACAAGTGGCACGCCATAAAAGTTTGCTCTACTCAACTAGTCCATAATTAGGTCATTGTGAGAGATTGGGCATAACATTGTCTTTAATAATCCAAATCGGGTCAGACCCGTGGCATTGGAAAGAAGAATCAGAGGGATACTATAGAACCGAACATCACATATTGGGGATATGAAATCACAGAGATACATCAAATTCAATATCGTGCTCCTAGAAGGCAAGAAAAAAACTAGATCAAGTGTTGTCAAGGGGTGCAAAGGACCAAACTTTCTAGGGCAACAAAAAGCAAGGTGCAACAAAATGATGTAGCAGAGGTAAGATACAGGTAATTATCTTCTGTATATGCATGTTAATCTCTTAATTGCATTAGGTTCTTTGTATTCTAATTTGTTTTTTTTTTAGCAATGCGTTGATGGGCTGAAATTTTACACCAACAGTCAAGGGAATCTCCCCGGTGTAGGTTCCCAACTAGAGCCTACACCATGTGTGCTGGGGATCCCTTTCGATATGTAGGCTCGGTTTCCATTCAGTTTTGTAGAGCTAACTTCAGACAGAGGTGGGATATGAACTTAATCGAACATATGAACTTTAATAAACACAAGAGAATAATTAACAAATATCATGTACCATATATACCATGAATAGCCAAAATGTAAACAACACAACCTTATATAAAGTTATTGTTAGTAGGAATTTAGATAAGACATGTATACTAGATAAATAATGCTTAACGATTGCAAATAAGTTCACAACAACTAACCATGTATAAGCATACATAATTGTGCAATCAAGACAGATTATACTAATACCAAAAGAAATAGTTCACCAGCACGAGCATAGAGTTAGTAAGCCAAATACCATTCATACGTAGCAAAACTAGATTTGAAGTATGAGGCAACATGTGAGAAGACCGCACATCAAATAGCTTTCAGGAACATTCGATCCATCAATTGAAAAAAATACTCATGGCACAAGCACATAGAAATTTGAAGAATACAATAGTGAAGACGTACAATCAACTCTTGTATTAATTAGAAGGACATCAATTCTCTCAAGTAATATATATATGTATCTCCAAAATAGTCCTCAACAAAAAGCCCCTTACAAATGAAGCATGAGGTTATATTTATAGGATAAAAGTGACCCTTGGTCTACCCTTGACTCTTGGGCTACCTCATGACCTTTCATCTACTAAATGACTCTTGGCATTCTACATGACCTTTCACATTCACAGGGAATTTTGTGCTACTATAGTACACAATGTCACAAAAATGGCTATCAACCTAATTGACTAATCTATTGATGGCAAGTTATGGAATGTTGAGCCCAAGCTTTTCTGTCAAATAAGTGTGCCATATGTTGTATTCTACCGCAATAAGAGAGATCTGTGGTTGCCTTCATCATGTCGATGTAAGCACTCAAGTACATCTGAGTTTTGTTTGGCATGCACATGATTATTCAAGGTACCCAGCTTGGTGTAGAGCCTCACTGGTTCTACTACATAACACTTGATATTTTCTCTGGTGATTGGCATATCTCCCATATGGGTTGCTTGTCTACATGTCTCTACAAATGCCTGTACTTCATTGTTGATCTCCTCCTGATTTTTTACCTGTCCAATCTCCCTTATAGAGGGGACCCCATGTAATTGGATCACTGATTCCAAGTTGTTGAACAACTGTATGTAGGAGGCCAGTACCCTCTCCGCATCTTTGGCTAATTTATCTTTGGACTGAACTTTGATATGAATTTGGACCCTAGTATTTTGCATAGCGATCCAATCTTTCCTAGGGACCACTACTGGGGCTTTGAGGTACTTTTCAGACCATTCATGTATTCTATCCAAAGTGGTCATGGCTTCTTTGAGCATGGCAACCCTCTCTTTTGTGTGAGTCTGAATGGCCATGATGGGTGCTACAGTGTGGTGTAATTTTTCCATTTCCTCATAAACTACTGCCATGGTCTCCCCCAGGGTCTCTGTTTCTGATGCGATCATCGCTTGGAATTCTGATGAGATTGTGTGTAATAAGTGAAGTGTCGCATTCTCCCCCTCCATCCTTTTCTTGTCCTGTACTGCCACGGTGGCCCTTTGCTCAGATGCGTATAGCCTATTTTGCAAGTCTACAATTTGTTTACTCATTCGGCCACATTGTTTTCTGTGGCAACCACGAAAGTTGTTCCGACATAGGTGATCATTTGAGGATTTGTCGTGATATTGGGCATGATATTTGTTGCTGTAGTTACTGACAACGGGACAGATAGGTTCCTACTACAATATTTCTTCCTTTCCTGTATAATTAGGAGGTTTATTTCATCAAATGTGATTTTATTAAGATCTAAGACCTCCTTGTCTTGATCTTTTGAGATGCCCAACTCTCGGAGGGGAAGGTGTCCACCATTGAGGGGAGTAGAGGGAGGTACATATAAGGGAGGAAGCTCACCTTGTCCTGAGCCGAAGTCAGCTGCTTTGTTAGTTTCCTTTTCCTTGTCCATTTTTCACGGTTTCCTTTTCCTTGTCCTTCATAAGCTCTTCTCCCTCTGCTAGTGCCCATTGCCTCTCTAGTTCCTCCTCCATGTTCTTGGGATCTTGTTCTAAACTTTTGTGCTCCTCTTGTTTTCTCCTTTTAGCTTTCTCTATTTGTTTTTTCTTTTCAACTTCTTCTTGCTTTTTTCTCTCTATCTCGTCTTGTGCTTTCTTTTCTTCTTCATGCAGCCTTTTCTCCTCTTCTTGTTTTCTCCTTTTCTCATTCTGGCTCTGGTCGCCGTAGTCTTGAGCTTGTTTGCTTTCTAGTTCTCTTTTCCTCTTGAGCTCTTGCTTCTTCCTTGCCAATTTGGCATTTCTTTGTACGAGCATAACTTCCTCTTCCTCGCTGTCGCTTAGGAGGTCTTCAACCTCTTTTCCTTTGCGTTTCCTTAATTTCGCGGCTCCCTTTGGTGTTTTGTGCTATTGTTTCTTCATGGTTGAAACTCTTTCTCTTAGGCTTACATTCTTCTGGGAATCGTTGAGGAGCTCGTCCTCTATGGCTTGTTGTTCACTTGGGCTGATTACCCTCATGGAGTTATACCAATTACTAATCCCATCCTAAAGGTCCTTCTTGGTGTGGGCATAATACCAACTAAATTTCACCTTCTTGCAATGGGTGGCTATGACTTTCTTGGGATCATATGTTCGGTAATTCAGGGTCATGAAATGGCTCCCATCCAAAACTTTGGCTTCTGCTTCTACCTGTTTGAATTTTTCTACCACGTATGACCCAAACGTGAGAGGAAAATGTGGCCATGGTTTCTTCTTGCCTTTGTTCAAAATCTTCAAGAAACCCTACGTCATTTGGTAACAGACCTCTTGCAGAAGCGTCCTATCCATGACGAACTTGGGAAGAGCATGAGGAGATTTATGAATACCGAAAACTCTGAAAATTGTTCCTTCATCAAGGGGGAACCAATGAGCTACTTTGACCACGATATCCGTGGCTCTCTGTGACATGCAAGGTGATTCTTCCCCAAATAATAGGTATAATGGGATAATAAATGTTTCAGATATTACATCCAACATGCCTCTGTAAGCTGTGTCCTAGAAGACTTTGTAGTGGCAGTGGACAGGTTGGGCCATTGGTGTGTCCCAATTACAGCTCCAGTGCTCGAAGTAGCACCTCAAATAGATAGCATCAAGGAGGTATGACGACATATAAAATTCCGGAGGTTGCTCCGGGGGGGGTGGGCTTTTGGAAGCATCTATGTTTGTCCTCAAAGATGATGAGAGGATGTTTTCCCAGTTAAAAATAGTTCCTTGAGTGGCGACAACATACATGAGAGGGACCCATGTGCCGAAAAAGACATCACAGTCTGCCTTGCCGTATAACCAAAGCATCATCACAACGATTAACTGCATATACTTTGTGTAATGATCCGAATTGGATCCTAAAACACTCTCTAATTTTTTATAACTCTAAAAAATTCATGCCAAAGTTTCAAAGACTTACAAAGGTCAAGATTATCAGAAATACCCTCGAAACAGTTGTAATTGTGAGCAGCGCGGAGCAACGAGGACCCTCGGTCAAGCGTGCAGACCGTTGGCCCATGGTAACGCGCGTTGCCACAAAACAACGAAACGGGAGGTATTTTTGTGAAACAACGGAGGTTTCTGATATGCGATTAGTGAACCCCTTAGTGACAAGTCGCTAATCACATATCGTCGGGCAAACCCCTCAGTGAAGGAAAAGCCCCAAGTGACCGTAACCAAAAAGTCAAAAAACTGTACAAAATTCGCCGATTCCATCAAAGGCGGGTCCCACACGAAAACCGACAGGATATCGGAAGGGCTTCGAGCTGTAAGTGGTTTCAACTGAGTCCTGCTGGCTGCCACACACTAGGTGCCACGCGTCCGACAGAAGAGAGAGAAAACCGCTCACATCGGACAGGTAAACATCATGCAACTTACCCACCTGATATGAATGGAGACCGTAGGATTTGGAGGCTCCAGATCGACGACGGAAATGCGATCCGACGGATGACCAGATTCAACGGGGTAAACAGGCCGAGTTGCATAAAGTTTGAATTCCGGCATGAACGATGAGTTGGCAAGAGAATCATGTTCGCGGGCAATATGGGAGTTAAATGGAAATAACAACTATTTAAACATTTCCAAGAGAACTGACACTCAGTTCGTTACGAAACAGGTGGCCACCTCCCTATGAAGTGTTACATAGTGATGATGACGTAGAACAGGGGAATTCAAACGGATAGAGGCAGAAGAACCAGAACGCCAGGAAGCGGAAACGAACAGTCAGAAAACAGACTGGCTTTAAAGCCATGAACTAACAGAGACAAAGTAAGCAGCTAGAAAGCAATGAGAAAAGTGAGTAAGAAAGCTAAGAGCAAAGAATAGAGAAAGTAAGTCGAGCTAACCTGTAAAGCAAAGGCATCATCAAGACAGATCTAGAGAGATTCAAAGAGTCTGTGTACTCCAGAGAAGGCTTGAGAGGTTCAAGCGAACTCCTCTATATATGCATGTCATGTATGAGTCTCAAATTGGGCTCATACCACTGTGACCAATAGAGGTCGAGTTTCAGAAAGGAGAGTCTATGTACTCCAGTCCTATTGATTTATATTTGTTAAGTGAGACTCAAATTGAGCTCACTACTGTAAAAAATCTGCTTTGAAAACATAATAGAGAGGCAACCACTGAAGGCTAGACCAGGAGATGTAGCCCAGGAGCATTGGGTGAACTCCTTATTAAACTTGTTGTATTTACATGTTTTCTTGTTGTGTTTTCTCTAACTGCTTAAGTGTCTATGTATTTCGCAGTCTTATCGATCCGTTGCATAAAGTAACATAGGCACATGCATGCACATAAGTCTTTAATACCTTTAATTCTTTGTCCTAGATAAATTCCATATCAAGTGGTGTCAGAGCTATAGGTTACTAAGGTTAGACAATCTTGTGCTGGATTTTGTTGTTGAATGCTAACTTGATCAAAGCTTAAATTAGGAGAAGAAGAATTGGTTGAAGCTAACCCGAAAATTGGAAGATTCTACCCTAAGAGGAAAATGTCAGAAGAAAACCACTTGGAATCGGACTCCCAGTTCATGGATGGTTTCATGACCATGAAAGCCATGGTAGAAGAAATGTATAGGGAATTTAAGAAAGGTAGAGATGAAGATCCATCAAACTCCAAACGAGACAAAGAAGCAGAAGAATCTCTCCTCCATGACCACTCTAAAGGCAAAGGGAAAGTAGAAAAACTTCCCACACCTCCTAGTAGCCCTGAAAAATAAAAAGAAAACTTATTTGATTAAATTAGATGTTAAATTTGGTTTGCCAATATATGATGGAGAGTTGAATGCAGAGAAGCTGGATAATTGGATTAGATAGATTGATGTTTATTGCAGAGTGCAGAGCATCAATTTAGACAAGAGTAAGATTCAATTGGCTAGCCTACGCCTTGGAGGCATTGCCTTGGTATGGTGGGAAGGCAGGACACAAGCTGACATGAAGAAGCATGGTAAAATTCTTTATGTCTGGAGTGAATTTGTTTCTGCAATTAAAAAGCAATTCTATCCACTAGCCTATATGCAGCAAGCCATGATAAGCTGGTAAACTCTTTGCCAATTAAAAGGAAAAAGTGTACAAGGCTACACTCCAGAATTTAGGAAAAGAGCTTTGATTCTAGGAATTTCTTTAGACTCACCTAAAACTCTGTTGAAGTATATAGGTGGTCTACACAGCTACTTAAGGCACACTATTCTCATGTTTAATCCCACTAGCATAGATGAGGTATCTATTCAGGCTACACATCTAGAGGCTAGAGGCAAGAATGTGAACCCAGAAGTTGGGGGATCATCAAAACCCACTACAAGCAAAAGCAAGGAAAAGAGAAAACATAAATGAAAAGAGAGGAAGACAAATACTGTAGAAAAGACCAAATCTTCATGCACTCATTGTAAGAAGGATGGGCATGATGATGAACACTGCTAGATCCTGCATACGCAACTGAGACCCAAGAAGTTCGAGGGAAAAAGGAAGAAGACTGTTGCAGCTATTCAAAAGGATTTGGGGTCAGACTCAGGAGATGAAACAACAATCGCAACCATAGGTATAAAAGGTAAAAATTCTTAAGCATCTAGTAGTAATTCTGCACAATCTACTGATAATGAAGAAAATGAGAGGAAATTACATGAGCTTTTTCATATTCAAGTTATTTCCAAGCATCAAAAGATTGATACTTTGTTTGATAGTGGCTCACAAGTAAATTTAATTTCTGAATCAATTGTAAAGAATTTGGGATTACTAACCACACCTCACAAGAAACCATATCCATTAGGTTGGTTATATGAGAAAGCAAAGCTACAAGTGACTAGACAATGTAAACTTAAGTTTTCTTTTGGGTCAGCATTTGTAGATGAGGTTGAGTTAGATATAGTTCCTTTGGATATATGTGGAATTGTTTTAGGAAGTCCTTAATTGTATGATAGGAAAGTTATTTTCTATAGAGCTAAGAACAAGTATCAACTCGTAGTAGGTGCTAATGTCTGTTGGATAGATGGTGTCTATGGGTGCGGTCGCATGGGTCGCCATAGTCGCATGGGTCACGTTGGAGGATGGAAGGATACGGAGCAACCTTGCGACCTTATGAGTCACGGAGTTGCATAGTTGCAAAGTCGCACATATGACTGACGGGGGAAATGAGGTGTATTGCGACCTCGCAACTTATGCGACTCGAAAGGTCACAAAGTCGCAAGGACTTTATGAGGGTGGAGGCACGACTACATGACCTTGTGACTTGTGAGTTTCCGTGGTTGCAATAGTTGCCATGGTCACAATTATTAGCTTTAGTCGTGCTTTAACCCTGCGACTGACCTACCAAGGCAGGAACTGGCAAATTGGCTTAACTTAGCCAAAACTTAGATTCCTACTCAGGCTTGCTAAGACTGGTGAAATTTTTGGGCAGAACCTGGTGGGGCCGAAGGCTTGACCTGATGTAGGGGCTCCAAAACTTTAAGGGTCCCCAAATTTTTGGAGGGGTTGTTCCAGCAGCTACAAGAATTGGCGATTCCCTGGAAGAATCCATGACCTCTGACGTTTATGGGCCTCACTTAAGGGGACTTAAGTAAATATTGCTTCATGGAACTGTGGGTCTCACTGATGGTATTCCGGGCCTCCCCTTCGAACTTGTTCGGTTATCCCGACTGGCCTGACATGATCTTTGCACACGCAATAGGGTGTTACCTATTGTTGTCTTTTTAACCAAAAGGGAAACTGAATTTACACTATGAGCTTTGAAGTTTTCTCGGTATAATGGTCATGGTACTTTGGTGTTGCTCCGTTGCTAGTGATCTTGAATAGTACCTTGGCGGAGTCACTACTTAGAAATTGCGAACGATGCTCCGCTGCCAGCGAGCCTCGTCAGTAACTCGGCAGAGTCGTTGCTTCACCTCTTTGCACAGGAAACCTTTCTTAGTCCTTTAGCCCTTATTATGAAAGGATGGAGGTGCTCATTGACACTTATTTGCCTGTGCGTATATGCACTTATTTGATGAATGCTGGAAGCCTGGGCGGACGAGGGATCCTGACTTATTTGACTTGTAAAGAGGTTGTTTCTGGCTTTTCAGAGACCTTATTATTTTTCCGAGATATATGTATGCTCATTACTGGTTTCTTCAGTTTCTCTTTCATTCCTAAAACTACAGGATAGATAGAACGACTTTAAGATTTTTGACCATGTAAGCAACTAGGAAAAACTGACGTGAGCATGAATGAGGACCTGTGTGTGCCATTGAGTTCCCCATTGTCACCAATCCAGCCCACAATACTCTTGTCGCGACTTAAGCTTTGGTCCGTTAATAGTTCCAGAAAGCATCTGTGGGAGCCAAAGTGCAGGGCTGCTTTAACTTTAACCTGCGATCTCAACTTTATTCCGAAAGACAACAACTAAACTAGAAAACCGAAACTAACTTACAGCAAACGACGACTATCTATGAAAGCAATGGTAAACTATTGTACAAGGTGGGGCTAGCAACTCTGGGGTTGCTAGGTGAAGTAACATTTGAGGTCATGGTCGTTCACTAGGAGGGGTTCCACTCGCCCTCCCAAGGTTTGCAATTTGAATGTGTGATGAACAATTTTTTCTATGATTTGGAACGGGCCTACCCACAAAGCCTAAAATTTTGTGTGTTTGCCTTTGTCCTCATGGGCTCGGTCCCACTTAAGCACGAGGTCCCTTACCTCAAACTTGTGGGACCCTGTGGATTTCCTATTGAACCATATCTTGATTCGAGCTTGGTGGATGGTGAACTTTTCCTTGATTTTGGACCTTTCTTCTTCCAGTTTTACCAAGATATTGGTTCGTCTTTGAATGGACGGGCACGAGGTGCCTCATGACTCTTGAGCCAGCCTAAGGGAAAGGATATATAGATTGGGTAGCAGGATGGCTTCTTTCCTGTAGACCAGAAAATAGGGAGATGTGCCGATTGACATTTTGGGAGTGACCTGGTCAGCGCACAGAGCGTTAATGAGGGCATTGTGCCAATTCTTCTACTGCAAGATGATACAAATGAGGTTTTTGTTGGTTGGTTCTACCAGGTTGTTTCCATGAGGATAGTTGGCCGAGTGTTTTAACATGATGCTAATTTCTAGAGCAAAATCATACAATTTCAAAGATTAAAAGTAAGTAGCATGATAAAAAAACAAGGGCGGTTGGAACACTAAACCTGGCCATGATGTACTGCTTAATAAAGGATATTACCTCATCATCATTAATCTTTTGCAATGGGATTGCCTCTACCCATCGAGTGAAACAGTCAGTAACTATGACTATGTACTTGTGTTGCTTTGACGAGTTAGGGATGATCTCACCTATGATGTCCAAACCCCATTGTTGAAAAGGTTCGTTGACTGATATGGTTTACAGAGGAGCAGATGACCTTACCTATCTATCTGCATGCTTCTCAAAAATCGGACACTTTCGTACATATGCATGAGAATCTTTGAAAAGTGTGGGCCAGTAGAAACCTACTCGCATGACCTTGTGAGCCGTGGTGTCACCTGCATAGTGACCTCCTGCTGGTCCGTCGTATAGATCTTTCAACACTCGTTGAGCCCCATCGTATTCTAAACATCTCAGTAATATACTAAGGTGTTGCTTTCCAAAAGTTGGAACATTTGATATGAGGCAACTTTAAGCCTGACGACTCTCCTCTATTTAGCGAACATGGTTTCAGGCAAAGACCCTTGCACTAGGTATTGTTTTAAATAAGTGTACCATGATGAGGAGTCGTGTGAGCCGAGGAGTTCATTCTGGTACATTTTAATCTCGTGCTCTCAGCCTTCTGTTTCCTGAGCCAGTCGATGAGACTCCGTGTTCTGATGATCAGCGGCCTCGCGATTAGTTTACAGAGACCACACCCTTTCACAGTGTGGGAGGGCTTAAATTCTAAATCATATTATTGGAGGGATGTCATCCAGTTGGATCTCCTCTCCCCCAATTCTTGTTGTACAAAGAGGGATCTGACAACTGGATGGGGGAACATCATTGTGACGTGGTTCTTTAGGATGTATGGTCTGGAGTGTTTCAAGTCTTTGTAAATTGCATAAGACTACTTATCTATGTCCCAGTAGTTTAGCTCTGCCCCCTGGAGTCCTGTACTCATGAATGATATAAGACGTTCATCGTGATCACAGTCATTTTGGGTAACGACTGCGGCTAATGATGAATCTGAAGCGAAAGTGTACAAGATAAAATCTTTACTGAAATCGGGGCTAGAAAGCGAAAGTGCTTCTACGATTATTGTCTTAATCCGATCAAAAGATTCCTTTTATTCCCGATCCCATTTGAAAATTGTATCCTTCTTTATCATGTTCTGTAAAGGTTTAAAAATTTGTGCAAAATATGAAAGAAACTTGTGAAGGAAATTAATTTTGTTGAGGAAAGATTGCATACCTTTTTTTGGTGGTCGACTGAGGAATCTACGCTGTGGCTTTTACGTGGTCGAGATCTATGGGGATTCCTTTCTTGGTGATGATGTGGCTTAGCAGGTTGCCTTCTGAAACTGCAAATATGATCTTCTTAGGGTTGAGAGAGATCCCTTATTTCCAGCATCTTTCAAAAATCTGTTTCAAGTGCTGCAGATGTTCGCTCCTTTTCTTTGAAAAAACGGTGACGTCGTCCAGGTAGACCACCACACTCTGACCCATTAGCCCTCGGAAAGCGATATCCATGGCTCTCTGGAAAGTCACCTTGACATTTATGAGTCTGAATAGCATATGGTGAAATGCAAATGTCCCCCAATTTTTCCGAAATGTTGTCTTGATCCGGTCCGGTTCTAATACCAGAACCTAATTGTAACCAGAGAATCCATCCAGTAGAGAGAAGACTTTGATTCTTGAGACGATTTGGAGGATTTGCTCCATGGAGGGAATTGGGTAGTTATCTTTGTCTTACACACGATTAAGGTTCCGAAAATTGACTCATAGACGTATCTCTCCGGATTTTCTTCTCACTGGCACCAGATTAGACACCAATGTCAAGTGCCTAACCTTAAAAATAATGCGAGCATACAACACTTTCTTTAATTCCTTCTGTATGAGGGGTTCCAACGCGGGATGCACCTTCCTTAGTTTCTGTTGAAATGGTTTGACCCCTCTTTGGTAGGGATAACATGCTGAATAATCCAAGTATCATACGTCTTCAAGTAATCATAAGTCCAAGCAAAGACATCACGACACTTTTGAAATAAGATGATGAATGCATCTCTTTCCTCTAGGGTGCACCCAGTTCCCAAGTTAACGTACTTGGGGTCTGACTCGGTTATGAGGTTGATTTTCCCATGCAAGAGAGTGGAACTATGTGTCTTGGTATTCGACAGATGAACAATTTCTCTATTGACACCACCCCTTTAGGTAAGGAGTTTCCTTTCCGTGAATCTGCTTCGTCTTGTAACAATTTCTGATGTTCCTGTTCATCGATAGCCGCGTCTTTGAATACTTTTGCTTTTGCCATGAACTCCAGAATTGGTTGGTATTCATTGAACATGCGCAAGTTAGTTATATTGTCTGGTACCATTGGCTTATACATAATTTCAATAGAAAACCCATCTCTAAGGGGTGTGAATCTAGCTACAACATTAGCTAGAGTGTCAGCAACAACATTGTTAAATCTAGGAATAGAAATGATATTGAAAGCTTTAAATGAATTTATGAGACGCCATACCTTTTGTTGGTAATTATTTATATGCGGGGACAAACAATGGATGGTATTGCGTACCTGTCTCGTAATGATTTCTGAATCCCCAATCACTTTCAGGCAATGTGCTTTTAGGTCGATGGCCTTTTTGAGGCCGAGAACCAATGCCTCGTATTCCATAGTGTTGTTGGTACATTGGAATTCTAACCAGCAAGAGATCAAAAATCTATCCTGTTTTGGGATTTAGTAGGACACATCCCGCTCCTGCTCCATCATGGGTTTTTGATCCGCCATAATACAACATCCACGTCTCCGTGCTGAGAGAAGGTAAACCTGATGTATGTAATTTTAAGGAAAAAAATCTCACTATCGAGGTTCGGGGTTTGCATGTGAATTTCAACCTGGGTATCCTGGGAAATGGTTGATGTCTAAGGTTAATAGCACCCAAATAAAGATTCAAGGAGGCATACTCGCAAATATTGTTGAGCATAACTGATTGGCTCATTAGACCCTTCAAGGTCGGTTACAGTATGTTTCATACAAGGCTCACTATTTACCCTGATCTGGTTATTCCTTCCTTTTTAAGGCAGCCACAAGTGAGACCAATCTATGGCGAAGTAGCAATGAAGCTTGCAAGACCAATCCGTAATGAGAAGAAGATTGTAGGATTCTGGGATGCCCATGACGATTATGTTGATACATTGGTGAACTCGGTAATCAACATATAACTGAATGATGACATTATTTAATTCTCCTACAACGGGGACTTGAGACTTGTCGAGTTGGATAATTTTGGCGTCGGTTTTTTCTGGTTGAATGTTCAGCTTCTTGCATACCGACCAAGGCATAACATTGGTTGATGCATCGGAATTGATGAGGTAGTTATGGACATTGAAATTAAACATCTTAAAGGTTAAGAGAAACGGGGGAGTTGAGCCTCTTGAGTTGGTGTTTGCGACATTCACTATAGCTTGGAGGTCGACCACAGTTGGGGATCGGCTGGCAAAGTTTCCCATGTTTGACGTGGAGGGTTTAACAAGGGCAGGAGAAAAGGCGAAGGCTTTGGCTCTTAGCTCACGCTGGGTGGTCAATTTGCACAACTCGTATAATGAGATATTAGCTCACATTTTCTTCAAATCTTCGATGATATTATAACCTAAATCCACAGATGAAGATTCTTGCATTATGCGCGGTACTGCCACGGTGGTTTTAGCAGTAACCCCTTTGGACGCATTCCTAGGTGTGGAAGAGTCTCTTTTCGTGCTGGTTGGTGATTTTTTCGGGCATAGATCATCCTTTCCTCCAGGTGAGGAGGAGGACGGTTGGCTGGTATCGATTGGGGGTAAGATCCCACACAACAAAGCCCTTGTCTTCCATGGTAGGGTTTTCTACAACACCTTTACTCCTGAGATTGTAACTTTTGCGAGGTTTTTGGGGAGCATCCCTGACGCAGGTCTCTTGTGTAACAATCAATCGTGATGGAATCATCGAGGGCTACATCCACGGGGAATTTGTTCAAAATGGTGGTGACACGTTGATTGAAATCTTTCACCTTCTCCTTCTTATGGCATTTTAAAGTGTTGAGCTCGGTGAGGAGCATGGAAGGTGTCTTATCTTCTGAGAATTTGTCCAGAAAGGATTTCTGGAACTCGTCCCATGTTCGGATGGAGGCAATAGGCAGTGCCCGATACCAAGTGGCCACTTTATTTTCAAGGGTGTGCAGGAATAAGCGAAATGCTACGTCATTGAACTAGACCTTCATCATTTGCAAAGACAAGAAGAAATTGCTAATGTGGTCATCAGTTGAGGTCCCCTTCTCTAGGTTGAACTTTGGGAGGTGTTTCTCATAATAGTGAGGCATATCATGGAGTAGGCCTCTAAGGTTTAAAGGGAATTGAGCCATCCAAGCTAGTGGCGAAAGACGCTGGTTTGCTCTAGGGTTGAAAAGGAGGTAGCGATCATTGCCTTCTGATTCAGTATCTGTGCCTGCACTTGCCTTCTCTTCGAGGCACCATGTGGTGTCCTAGATCTCTAGTGTTTCTCACGTTCCAGGTGTTTCTTAGATTTCTCAGGAGATGTTGATTGTTATAGAAGTTTATACGGTCTCTAAGGTAGTCCCCGACTCCTTGTCCCAAGATCCCATCAGTGCCCACAATGAGAGGTTGATTGTTAACGGGGGTTTCCTCAGTGATTCGTCAGTTGTTCCTGTGTATTTCCTCTCGATGTATCCGGTTATTTTCGCCAGTAAAGGTATTCTTAGGTTCACCTTATTCATCTTCAGGCTGGCTTTCCAATCCTTCGACAGATAGTCTCTCAACAACGTCCGCATAGTCATCTAGGGCTAGGTCGATTAATTGCGATATAGAGTTAACTAGGATGCCTCGATGTGTATGTTGAAGGTTGGAGGTGTGAGAATTGGCTAGGGAGTTAGTGGTGGGAATGCATCTTAAACCTCTGGCGAATTGTCAGGTGATAGGGTGCAGAGCACTGAGTTGTTCATTAGTGACTTCGTACATAGGGAGTTCCTCTCCTCCGAGGGTGTCTTCAAGGAGGGGAATATGAGATTATTCCCGGAGTGGTTTTGTGAAGGGTGGCCCAAAAGGGGGATTGTATGGTATCTTAGGGGGCATGGGAGGCCAAGTTTGGTTACTTCCTTGATGGGAAGTCTCTGTGTGAGGAGGGATTTTAGTTCTTTCCACGGCCCTCCTAGCGCCAAATCTGTTGATGGGCTGGAATTTTACACCAACAGTCAAGGGAATCTACCCGGTGTAGGTTCCCAACTAGAGCCTGCACCATGTGTGCTGGGGATCCCTTCTGGTATGTAGGACTGATTGTCGTTTAGTTTTGTAGAGCTAGCTTCAAACGGAGGTGGGATATGAACTTAATCAAATGTATGAAATTTAATAAACACAAGAGAATAATTGACAAATATCCTGTACCATATATACCATGAATAACCAAAATGTAAACAACACAACCTTATATAAAGTTATTGTTAGCAGGACTTTAAATAAGACTTATGTATACTAGATACATAATGCTTAACGATTGCAAATCAATTCACAACAATCAACCATTTATAAGCGTACATAACTGTGTAGTTAAGACAAATTATACTAATACCAAAAGAAATAGTTCACCGGCATAAGCATAGAGTTAGTAAGCGAAATACCATTCATATGTAGAAAAACCAGATTTGAAGTATGAAACAACATGTGAGGAGACTGCACATCAAATAGCTTTCAGGAACATTCGATCTATCAAGTGAAGAAAATACTCATGGCACAACACATAGAAATTTGAAGAATCCAATAGTGCAGACGTACAATCAACCCTTGTATTAATTAGAACGATATCAATTCTCTCAAGTAATATATATGTATGTATGTATCTCCAAAATAGTCCTCAGCAAAAAGCCCCTTACAAATGAGGCATGAGGTTATATTTATAGGATAAAAGTGACCCTTGGTCTACCCTTGATTCTTGGGCTACCTCATGACCTTTCATCTACTAGATGACTCTTGGCCTTCTACATGACCTTTCAAATTCACAGGGAATTTTGTGCCATTGTAGTACACAATGTCACAAAAATGGCTATCAACCTAATTGACTAATCTACTGATGGCAAGTTCCAAAATGTTGAGCCCGAGCTTTTCCGTCAGATAAGTGCGCCATATGCTATATTCTGCCGCAATAGGAGAGATCTGTGGCTGGCCTTCATCATGTCGATGTAAGCACTCAAGTGCTTCTAGGAGGAGGGTGTTCCATTTGGCATGCACATGATTATTCAAGGTACTCATCTTGGTGTAGAGCCTCACTGATTCTACTACATAACGCTTGATATTTTCTCTGGTGATCAACATATCTCCCGTACAGGCTGCTTGTCTATATGTCTCTACAAATTCCTGTACTTCATTGTTGATCTCCTCCTAATTTTTTACCTGTCCAACCTCCCCTATAGAGAGGGCCCCATGTAGTTGGATCGCTAATTCCATGCTATTTAACAACTGTTTGTAGGAGGCCAACACCCTCTCTGCATCTTTGGCTAATTTATCTTTGGACTGAACTTTGATACGAAGTTGGACCCCAATATTTTACATAGTGATCCAATATTTCCTAGGGACCACTACCGAGGCTTCGGGGTACTTTTCAAACCATTCGTGTATTCTATCCAAAGTGGTCATGGCTTCTTTGAGCATGGAAACCCTTTGTTTTGTGTGAGTTTGGATGGCCACGATGGGTGCTACAGTGTGGTGCAATTTTGCCATTTCGTCATAAACTATTGCCATGGTCTCCCCCAGGGTCTTTGTTTCTGATGCGATCACTGCTTGGAATTATGTTGAGCTTGTGTGTAATAAGCAGAGTGTCGCGTTCTCCTCCTCCATCATTTTCTTCTCCTATTCTGCCACGGTGGCCCTTTTCTCAAATGCGTATAACCTGTTTTTCAAGCCTACAATTTGTTTACTCATTTGGGCTACATTGTGTTCTATGGCAGCCATGAAAGTTGTTTCGGCAGAGGTGATCATTTGAGGATTTGTCGTGATATTGGGCATGATATTCATTGCCGTAGTTACTGACAACGGGTCGACTGGGTTCCTGCTACAATATTTCTTCCTCTCTTGTATAATTTTGGAGTTTATCTCATCAAATGTGATTTTAGTAAGATCTAAGACCTCCTCGTCTTGAGCTTCTGAGATGCCTAACTCTCGAAGGGGAAGGTGTCCACCAGTGAGGGGAGTAGTGGGAATATCTAAGGGAGGAAGCTCACCTTGTCCTGAGCCGAAGTCAACTGCATTGCTTGTCTCCCCTTGTTCATTTTTCTCAGTTTCATTTTCCTTGTCCATCCTAAGCTCTTCTTCCTGCTGCCTCTTTTCTCCCTCTGCTAGTGCCTGTTGCCTCTCTAGTTCCTCCTCCATGTTATTCAACTCTTGTTCTAATCTTTTGTGCTCCTCTTATTTTCTCATTTCAACTTCCTCTGCTTTCTTTTCTTTTCTTTTCAGCTTCTTCTTGCTTTTTTCTCTCTATCTCGTCTTGTGGTTTCTTTTCTTCTTCTTGCTGCCTTTTCTCCTCTTCTTGTTTTCTCCTTTTTTCTTTCTGGCTCCGGTCGTCGAGTCTTGAGCTTGTTTGATTTCCAATTCTCTTTGCCTCTAGAGCTCTCACTTCTTCCTTGCCAATTTGGCATTTATTTGTATGAGAGTAACTTCCTCTTCCTCGTTGTCACTTAGGGGATCTTCAACCTCTTTTCCTTTACGTTTCCCCGATTCCACGGCTCCCTTTGGTGTTTCATGTTGTCGTTTCTTCATGGTTGAAACTCTTTCTCTGAGACTTACGTCATTCTGGGAATCTTTGAGGTGATTGTCCTCTATGGATAGCTATTCACTTGGGCTGATTTCCCTTGTGGAGTTATACCAATTCCTAATCCCATCCTTGAGGTCCTTCTTGGTGTGGGCATAAGACCAACTGAATTTCTCCTTCTTGCAATGGGCAACTATGAATTTCTCAGGATCATATGTTCAATAATTCAGGGTCATGAAATGGCTCCCATTCAAAGCTTCGACTTCTACTTCTAATTGTTTGAAGTTTTCTACCACATATGCCCCAATAGTGAGAGGAAAAGGTGACCATGGTTTCTTCTTGCCTTTGTTCAAAATCTTCGAGAAACCCTGTATCATTTGGTAACATACTTATCGCAGAAGTGTCCTATCTGTGACGAACTTGGGAAGAGTATGAGGATATTTATGAGTATTGAACACTTTGACGATTGTTCCCTCATCGATGGGAAACCAATGAGCTACTTTGGCCACGGTCTTCATGGCTCTCTATGACATTCAAGGTGATTCTTCCCCGAACAATAGTTGGTATAATGGGACAACAAATGTTTTGGATATTACATCCAACATGCCTTTGTAAGCTATGTCCCGGAAGAATTTGTAGTGGCAGTGGACAAGTTGGGTCATTGATGTGTCCCAATTACAGCTCCAGTGCTCGAAGTAGCACCTCAAACAAACAACATAAAGGAGGTATGACGATATATAAAATTCTATAGGTTTCTCGGGGGGTGGGATTTTGGCAGCAACTATGTTTGTCCTCAAAGACAATGAGAGGATGCTTTCCCAATTAAAACAAGTTCCTTTAGTGGCGACAACATACATGAGAGGGACCCATGTGCTTAAAAAGACATCACAACCTGCCTTGCCATATAATTGGCACATCATTGCAACGATTAACTAATATACTTTGCATAACCCCTTTGACTTTGTAAGCTTGGTCTACCTTGACCTAGAATTTTGCCGGGTCTTGCCACCAATCCCTTAAGATGTCTTTCATTGGGGTTGTGAACCTGGCGAGCCACTTGGTGTTAAAAGTCTACTGCCTCTCAGGAAATCTGTAGTAGGTGTTGATGTCTATTGGAGAGATGGTGGTTATGGGTGCCCCGTCATGCCCCCTGATCATCCAGTCATCTGTATCTATACACTGCAAGATCCATTCGATGGTTTATGTGCACGAGAACACTCAGGGATGTGCCGCTACTTTATGTAACTTTGACTTCTTGATGTTGATATATACCTGGAAGTCTTCCTGTGTTTCTGGAATATCCTTTTTAGCAAATTCCTTGTAGATAGTATACCAGGAGAGCCTGGTGGTTTTACTTATGTTGCAAGCGGTGTCTCCAAAGATAGGTGGCTCTTCTTCTGGGTCGACCTCCCATGCCCCGCTTCCCAAGGTGCCTTGAGCAACTTTAGCGATAGGGTGACCCATTTCATCTTCGAATGAAGAAATGGATATGCACTCAAGATCGACGTCACCTGGCATGTCAAAAACACAGTCCCACTATGAGAGAGATGGCATGAAAATCAATTGAAACCGCAAAACAAAAAGGAGTCTTAGCCGATGACAAGAAGGTCACGGGGAAGGCAAGTCACATGGTTGCAGATTTCAAGAATGCGACTGAGCAACTGAGATCATAGGTCGTGGTGCAAATGAGGGCACAAGGTCGCGATTTACGAAATCCGGTCACAAGTCACACAACATGATGGTGGTCACAAGTCGCAACTAGATGGAGGTCGCGAAGTCACATGGGGAATGGTATCGTGGCCGCGGGATGTGCGAATAAGGCTCAAAGAAGCTCAAAGAAGGCACTAAATGGCCTTGGGAGGTCCAGTTCACCCTCAAAGGAATGGATTTTAGGCTTACTGATAAAAGTGAGGGGATCAGGGTTAAGACAAAACACACTTTCTGGGTGTAGGCACGGGGTGAAGAGGCTAGGGAAAACTATCAAGAATGAAATGAGACAAACTCTAAGTAAAAAGGATAAACCCTAGTGCGAGAGATAAGCCAGAGGTTGGGAGCGGCAGGCAGTGACACTTGAAAGGAAATAATAATTGTAGGAGGGAGGACTATTACTTACCGAAGCTAGATGCATACACAAATTCGAGTCAGAGGGGATTCTAGCTTCCCATGTGACTAACAAAGCCTTGAAAAATGTGACTGGGTGACTTCCTATTTATAATATAGTCACATGTGTGGGGGTCGTGAGGGTCGGGAGTGCATCTATTGCGACCAATTTGACCATGCGACCTAAGAGGTCACATAGTTGCATGGGTCGCATGATCACATTGGAGGATGGAAGGATGTGAAGCGACTTTGTGAGTCACGGAGTCGCGTAGTCGCAAAGTCGCACATATGACTGACAGGGGAACCGAGGTGTATTGCAACCTTGTGACTTATGTGACTCGAAAGGTCACGAAGTCGCAAGGACTTTATGAGGGTAGAGGCGCATCTATGTGACCTTATGACTGCAAGCAACCATGGTTGCAATAGTTGCCATGGTCACATTTATTAGCTTTAGTCACGCTTCGTCCCTGCAACCGACCTACCAAGGCAGGAACTAGCGACTTGGTTTAACTTAGCCAAAACTTAGATTCCTCCTCAGGCTTATTGAGACTGATGAATTTTTCGGGTAGAACCTAGCGGGGCCGAAGGCTTGACTTGGTGTAGGGGCTCCAAAAATTTAAGGGTCCCTGAATTTTTGGAGGGGTCGTTGTAGTAGCTACAACACATTGACATATGCTCTGCAAGATGAGGTAAGTTTTTCTATTATCATGTCATTGGTATTTCCTTAAAGGATTTTTGCAGGTATTATATATTCATCAAGAGAAGACTCAATGCATAATCTAATGTTCTGAAGAGTGAGAAAGGGTAGCATGAAAGAGAAGCAATCAAGATGCAGAACAACAACAAGAAGTTCACCACATGAAGTCTTCAAGTGGGCAGCACTGCATACAATCATTGTAAAAGTATTATTGTACAGAGTCATTGTAAAAGTTGTACAAGTGTCTATCTGCCAAGAGTTGAAGAGGTAGTGTCGGGAGGTCTAGGATGATCATTAGGTGGTTGTGTTATAATTGGGGTTATGGGCTAGTGTGTCTTCTTCTTCTACATCATTCTATATAATTGTAAAGTGGACCATTTTCCCTGGTACGGGAGTCCATTCTTCTTTTATTATTCTATAGGGTGGTAGGCTGGTGCATGAAGTCACCAATAGGTTCAAGCCTGTGAAAACTTCAACGTGGTAGGGTGGTGCTATGGTGAATTCTAGCTCATTAGGTTTTGGGGCATCTGTTCAGTTGACTACTAAAGAATCTCAGGCGATGGAGTGTCCATCCAGTGGGAGTTGGAGAAGAATTCTTTTCTAGATTCTAGGAAGTTGGAGCTTTCTTTTCAATTGAAGTTGAAGATTAAAGAGTTATTAGAAAAGCATTCAGGTGGTTTTTGTCCCGGAGGGGGTTTCCACCTTAAAAACTTTGTGCATTTGTGTTCGTTTTGTTTATTGCTATCATTGTACAAAAGCTGATAATAATTGAAGATTAACTAATGCTCTGAAAGATTAATAATAATACTAATTGAGAGGAATACTGATTCACCCCCCTCTCAATATTTCCAACATTCTAGTCATCAATGCATGACCTTATCAACAACACATACCACAACCTCATGCATAACAACCACCATTCCATCATTATACACTCGACCATATGCAAACATTAACATGCATAAGAAATGCGTAATCCACCACACACACACATAAACACATATAATCTAGCATAAACAAACAATGCTTGTAACCAATCCTATAAGAATGATACATGTAACCAAGCATACAAGAATAATACATGTAAGCGACATATAACAACATGTAACTAGTCATACACTCATGACAATGCATCCTATAACAACACCATCAACTTCCACAAGGCGACATCACTACAACCATGATCAACACCATACAAATGAAACAAGCACATGGAATACAAGCATAAGAGACACACATGCAACTGACATGAATGTATGAACAACACACACATCCCATCCAATTTAAGGGGTGAACCATGCTCTTATACCACTCTGTAACACTCTCCTCCCACATTCACCCAAGTAACTGACCAACCAGGGTAAACATGCAATGAGAGGCCACTATGATATGATTCGACCTCCTAAGTCACGTTAAGGAAGTGGAACTGACAGAAACACACCATACAGACCTTCAACATCAGCATTAGGACCTAAAGAACAATCCCAACCTTTATGTCAACCAGCCTTTGGGTCCCACTGATATTTTGGACCACTTGACCCCCGGACGCTCCCATGCTATAGGCCTGCCAGCATCCAAATAATTTTGGATGCTCTCATGATAGGGCATGTCAATGTCCAGGGACTCTTCCTCAATATCGTGCCAGCGTCTCAGGATTTGAGGCACTTTTTCAAGCCTAGAGCCTAGGTCACTGCCTAGAATTGAATGACACCTTCCGAATAGTAAAATAACGTGGAAATGATAGTACAAATGAAATTACTTAAATAAGACCTTGATTAGACCCATAATATCCATGACAGGAATTTCGTCAAACATATCACGAATATGTAATCTATAGGTGTAAATAACATATCTTAGCATAGGGGTATCATACTTAGCTGAGAATCGCTACGAGACATTCATGCCTCAACACATTAGTTGTCATTTCATCCATTAGGTCATAGATACATTGTTCATTCATTTACAAGTAAAAACATGATGAGAGCCATACATAGCTACTATCATAAAACATATACATAACCAACATAATAACAACATAGATACTAAGGAAAATCACATCCTTATAACCCACATATAAATTGGTATAATACCCATAGAAATACAAGGAGAAATAGCCTCACATTGATGATGCAAAATCCAAACCCGGGATGGAACTTCCATGTTCCACCTGAGCATAGAATGGTTGAACCAAATCTCTCTTCAACCATTCACCCTTGTTCCATATTCCAAGCATGAATGTGGGATCTCATAGAACACATCAATCCAAAATCATCGAGGGCTTCCAGAGGCCAACCACCTCAACCCATCAAAAAGTGATTCCACCTCATAGTTGGACATCACAAAACGATCATTAGATTGGTCTCTATCCAAGCCTTCTAGGGATCTAGAGCGTTTGTTCCAACCAAGGCTCCAAGACTAGTAACGCAACCCACAACTTACACGGTGTTCTAGTGCATTTATCCAACCAAGGCTCTAGGACTAGTAACTTATGTAGGAATTTACAGGGTAAGTTCCTCAGAAAGAACACCAAAAGGACACCGCTCACAAACAGATCACAGATCAATACACCAGTATTTTGACGTGGTTAAAACCCTCAGAGAGGGAAACAGTCCA
>APFE030452168.1:0-31306 GCA_000404065.3 Pinus taeda | reverse complement strand
CTTTTGTGAGAGTGAAATTTGTTGCACTTGGTCTTGTAATTTTGATATATCATGTAGCATTTCTTCCTCTTCTTCATGAGTCATGCTAGAGCTTTTAGGTTGCTTACTAGGTGTTTGCATTTTCTTTCCTCGAGGCATTAGTTACCGATAATAATTCTCTACTATGCCCTTTGAATTCCTTCAAAATAAATTTTCAAACCAAGCTTAAGCAAAATTATAAAAAAATCTACACACCTTTTTTCACTTTGTAGGAGCTTGATATTTCCTTTAATGTATCTGTGTAATTTCAGATCATTCAGTTTTGAAATTGTGATCTGCAGTAGCCCTCTGTGTCCTCTTTCCAATGCCACCAGTTTGATACCAATTCGATTCTCTAAGGAAGAGTTATGCCAAATCTCCCACAGTGACCTGATTATAGACCAATTTAGTAGAGCGAACTTGTATGATGTGCCACATGTCCCTGTTTCTACCTTTGGCCCTGAAAAATATATACAAGAAACTACATTCCATCCTCTTTCTATACCTTTTTACGAAATTTCAATCTGATGCTCAGAGAGAAAGTTATGATGATTTTCCCCAGGTCACCTGTTTGGAATGTAATTCAGGAATCTGCAAAAAGAGAAACTTCCTCAGATCATATCTCCTCAAATCTAGCGCGAAAAGATCTTAAATTCAGACCCGAGGTTTAGTGTGATTTCATCTCAAATGGGTTTTTCTTTTTTCTTCTGAAACATCATAGAAAAAAAGTTATAGCGAAAATTCCACGATAACATATTTGGAGCTGCGAAACCCTAGAATAAAAAAGCTTTGATACCAAATGTTATGAAACTAGCTGACAAAAAGTTAGAAAATATAGATCAACGCCTTAGAATTCAGCCTCTTTGAGGGGCAACCTCCTTTAAATTACACAAATGAATGATTCTTTGATGATTCAAATGACAAAAACTCCTTTCTATATATAGGAGTCTAAGGAGTCACAATATAACCCAACCGATCTAACAATAATAATATAAAGGCACAAAAATAACAATAGAGGGATTCTATGGGGCATAGTAATAACAATATGGGGACAATAGGTGCACAACAATATTAATAAGGGATACAAATACAATAGTAATGGGGTAATCACTAGTATTATAGGGACCTAGCACAGTGTACAACACAACACAACATAACACATACACCTACACCCGATGTAAAGCACAACACATACATCTACATCCGGTGTGCAACATAATACATATACATACATAGAGTGCACCATAACGAATACACATGTCATGATACCATGACTGCACAATGCACATACATAGTACCTTATGCTTGCAACATAACATGTACGACATGTACACAATACCACATGTACACCAGTATCATATGTACAACATGCACATAGTACCACTTGTACGCAACACCACCTGCACAATGTGTGCACAAAATCACATGTACACGATACCACCTGCATAATGCATACACAATGCCACTTGTACATCTCACCACTTGTACAACATGTACACAATACGACATGTACACAACACCACATGCACGACATGCACACAACACCACATTTACCACATGTAAACAACACCACATGCACAAAACACCTCATGTGATGATGATGATGGTGGTGGTGGTGGTTAACGTCCACTGAGACCAAATTGGTCTATTGGACCTATAATTTTCTTAGTTTCTAATTGTCTGGCTCCTTGTCTTTCTTGGCGAGATTGGTGTTGTAGCTTTCTTTTCCTTCTCTACGGTCTTCCAACTTTCTTTATCTTGCATATAGTTCATCTCTTCTGGTTCTTGGGGCATTGGTGTCTTAACTTCACGATCTATTGTGTTTGTCCTTTTGAATATAGTTGGAGAAGAAGTTTGGTCTAGGAGATCTGCTTTGCTGTTAAAAGAAGATTTATTTTGCGCGGTATTTGAAACCTCATAATTGTTGATGCTTGAGGGGTTGCCTAGTTCACTTTTTTGTTGTTGGGCATGGCTTTCCCTTTACTTGTCTTGAGAGTTGTTTCTTTCTTGCCCGATTTCTTGTAATTCAGAGTTTTCTCGAGAGTATTCTTCTTTGATGACAGTGTAGTGTTCTTTTTGTGCTCCTTCCCACCATGTAGATCTGTGGTGATTTTTTCTAGCAGAATTTTTCTAAGAGGCTTTTGGACAATTTTTGGCTAGGTGGCCTGTCTCAAAGAAGGATTGACATCTGAAGAGGATGATTTCGTAATCGAGTTTCTGTTTCCACACATAGTCTTTACTTGTTTGGTGTATTTCAGCTGGGAATCCGACTCTCAAGTCCATTCCCACACAGATGCGTACATAGGTGGTTCTAGCATATTCCTCTGTTTTTGGGCACCTGCAGTAAAATTTCCCAATTGTATTTCCAATGGCTTCTAGCGAAGAGAAATTCTAGAGATACAAGGGTAGGTTTGGCAACCTCACCAAAACTGGTGCTAAGGTTATGACTGTTGTTGAGGGATCGAATGATGGGTTCCATGGCCTCATGAATAGGCCTAATTTTTCCCAAAACCAAGGGTCGTAATCTAGAATACATTGTCTGCTTTCAGGGTTTTCAAAATCTACTATAAAGAAACCCCTAGCACAGGGGAAGATATTAATTGCATCAGGAATTAGAGGCTTCCATACCTTTGAGATCCAACTGTGGAGAGTTGTCAGTCGTGGTTGAAAACCATTGAATCGGTAGATTAGGGCACTTTCAGAGAACTTCAAAGCCTCATCGAGTGAGGCCTGGACCACCTGGACAGTGGGAGCTGGGGCTTCATTGATGATATGGGCAGGAGCTTGCCCCCAAAGGCGGACAAAACACCAGAAGCTATTTTTGCGAAGCTGGGAGCCATCTGGAGAATGCTCTCCTGCTGAGTATAAAAGATTACCGAAGAGAAAGACATAGAAGATTGCCTAAGAGAAGAGAAAAGAAAAAAAAGAGAAAAGTCGCAGATCTAGAAAGAAGAGCCGCAGATCTATAAACCGCAAAAGACCTAATCATGTTGTACAATCATGCACACACCACCATATTTACATAGCACCACATGTACAACATGCATGCAACACCATATGCACATAACATTGCATATACAACATGTACATAACACCGTATTTACATAGCACCGCATATCCAACATGTGCACTACACCATATTCACACAACACTGCATATCCATCATGTGTACAATACAATATGTACACAACACCACATATCCAACATGTAAATAACACCATCTATACCCAGCACTACATATGCAATATGCACACGACACCATATATACAACAAGCACACAACACCATAGGTATAATCACTGAATGTACAATATGCACAACATATACACAACAATGGCACTACACATCCAAAACCACATTGTCTCTACCAAGCAACCTTACTTCCATTGTCTCTCTGCCATCCATGCTTATCCCAACATGTCGCGGATCACTATGTTTTCATTGTTGATGTGTCTCTCAACATTACTAGCCTGAAACATAGGCATAGTATAAACAAATAATATCAACTCATATCCACATGATAATGACTTCATAATTTTTTTAGGGCTGCTCTTCCCACTTGATTCCTCATAAGACCAACAACCTCTTCATGCTGTTAACCTACATAAGAAATCATTTCTCCACAAGAATGATACTTGACAACCCTGTGAGATAGTGACATATATACATAGATACATACATATATATAATCATTATCATAAAACAATCATGATCCATGATGACCCTGTCAGACACGACATACATACATACATACATACATACATACATGTATACATATATAAACATTAGCATAATCATGATCACAACATAATTACCAGATATCATAAGGTCAAGGTTAAGAGAATGCCCTTTATCGATGGATAACATGCACAACATTGAGAACAACAATTCCCAACATAATTAAGGCATCTAACAGCTCAAATCCATTTACTTTACCTTTTCGGTTACCTTTCTCATGTGTATATTGCCACTGTCCATTTACCACAATGTGCCTAACCAGTCCAATCGATTGTCATATTCTTACCTTCCACTGCCCTTATACATGCATCGGGGTTCATTTGAGTCTTAAATTACCTATCAGGTTCCATTCATCCCTTCCTGAGCTTCATTAACTTTCCTCTTTCCCAAACCAATTCCAAATACCCTCAAAACATAAAAGGCAAGAACAAGAAACAAACACGAAGAAAACCATGAAAACCAATAACAATACAACACCACAAACCAAGTGGCATGGCCATGCACCAATCATAAACAAAGCTGCAATCAAGTGCAACCAAATCATAAATACCAAAAGCAAGAAACTAGCAACAAACTCCATGACTCCATCCCCATGGTTCCAACTGCTTCCAAAGGAAAGCTCAACCTGATCCTTCTTCATAATTCCATGTCAGTCTCTTTGCCATGCAATCCCCTACATCATATTGTCATAAACACATAATTGTCAGTGCATAAATAAATATAACAACATACTAGTTACCTTACCCTGTTGTGCCAAGCACATTGCCTTGTAACTGAACACACACATATATCATTTGTCAAGGGACTTTAATTCCCTTGATTAATCCAACTATAACTAGAAACCGACTGTTATAACTGTCAAATACATGTTCATGAATATAACACATATCCTCATAATGTCACGCAAAATCTAGGTTAAGAAGACTTCCTATACTCATGCAAGTGCCCATTCATTCGGAACTATGGTTTCCAAGAATTGCCAAAGGAATTCTTACCCAATCCCTTTCTTTTATCTTGCTACAATCAAGCCTTACTATGTACTATCACATTACCTAATTGTTAGTTATATAAACAAATCAATTGTTACCTTATCATGCTAATACCAAGCATGTTTTCTTGCAACTATTCACACATGTCAATGACATGTTCCAAATGTCAACACATCATATATGTTGATTGAAATCAACCTTTACGAGACTAACAACCATATCATAATCAGTAGTCAACTCAGAGTCATTAATCATAATACTTGATCCATGTGGATATTGGTGGCCACCTGCCTATCCCACCTAGAACTCCATTCGATTTGATCTATTTCCTTGTTTATTTCAGGATTTACTATTTTTAGCAATTTTTCAGGTCCTTAACTTCCAGAGTAGTTTTGACCCCCTAAACGATGCTTTTTTGAGGTCCGCAATAGGCCCATAGCCATAAGCAAGGGCCTACCTCAAATCCTGTAATACTCGGAGAGACCTTTCAAACAAGGCATCGTACGTGCTAAACAAAAGTAATATGACCAAGTTACGACCCTGGGAAGTTCGCTGCCCAAATAACCCCAATGGGCCCACAAACTCTTGGCATTGCATCTCCTGGGGTTAGGGTTTTGGTTGTTTAGGGTTTTCTCTTGTTGTTCAATAATAAATAGGCCCTTGATCCTTATTATAACACAGTTCAAAAGCATGTAGCTGCCACATCTCTTCCTAGAGATAAGCTACCATCGCCCAAGCTATTTTATTTCCATTATGTTTGTAAACATATTTTAGTATTTTGATATTAATGAAATGAAGTGTTATTTCTGCTGCATCTTTGTATTTATGGTTATATCTGTATTTTTTTGTGTTCCTTTTTAAGTTTGAATGAGTGGTATCAGAGCGGTCTACTCTTTCTTTGTTTTTCTTTGCATGTCCCCAACGAGGTCAAGGTATAAGGAGTTAGGGATCGAACTGGTTGAACCTTTGCAAGACCAACCTCACAAACCTCAATGACCTCCCATGGCGGAAGAAAATAAAGATGAGGGGGCAAGAGATCCTTTCAAAATATTGCTCGAGGAAGCTCTTGAGCGACAAAGGAATGCGATGATGGATAAATTTTCCCAAATACTTCGACAACTACCCACACGCGACGCATCTTCATCTATCAGCCACTCTGGAGGCACCACTCCTTTTAAGGTACGAGTTAACTTTGAAATTCCCATATTTGAGGTCTAGATAGATGCAAACGTCATAGATAAATGGTTAAATATGTTGGAAGAATATTTTTTCAATTCATGACTTTTCCATTCGGGAAAATATTACTTTTTCACTTCTCAAATTCGCCTCACACGTCAAGGACTATTCAGAAACCTGCTGTGAACAAAAGGATGAGAAGGAATCCTCATTTTTTTCAGCCACATCCACTTGGGATTCTTTCCGAGATGCCATCAAGGAACAATATTACCCTGTTGGGAGCTATGAAGATAAATACAAAAAGTGGACCATGCTACGACAAGGAAGGGACCAAGATGTGCCAGAGTTCACAAATGTTTTCCATACCCTCCGCACAAAGTTGGGTATCAATGATTATGAAAGGCATTTGGTACTCAAGTATCGTGGTTGTCTACATAAGTACATCCAAGACGAGATGGATTTCCTGGACATCTCCTCCCTCGAAACGACATATAGATACGCTGTTAAGATTGAGCATAAGTTTAAACAAAAGAAGCGAGACTTTGGATCTGTGAATCCGAAGCAAGGAAAAGGTGACCCCAAACCACAGAGAAAAGGCTAAAGCCAAGGCAACATGACCCAGGACAACCCATCAAAGCCGCAAGCAAAGAAAAACACCACAAAGACAAAGAAGGACACCAAAAAATGGTGTGAGTTCCATAAGAGATCCACTCATAACACAAGTGAGTGTCAGGCCAAGAAGTCATTGGTGGTCGAGCTGAAGGCTTCAGATACAGACACATGTACCAACTCCGAGTCAAAACCCAACAAGGGGAATAACAAAGGGGAGAATATCATTGACATGAAGCCCAGTTCCACCATGGCCACCACCAAGATCCAAAAGAATGAGTATGAAGATTCAGAGGAGGGGGAATGCCTCTTCCACTCACAGATGTGGGCGAAGGGTTCTCCACTGCAGTTCATTGCTCAACAGAAAGAGCCAAAAGAACCTCATTTCAATAGATGTTGTGAAGCGGTTGGACCTACCAATGACAACACATCTGTAGTCATACACCACAGGATGGCTTCATCAAGGATGAGATCTTCGCGTCAGCCAACAGTGCTGCCTTCCCTACAACATCAAGCCCTTCATGGATGAATTATTGTGTGATGTTGCTCCTCTTGAAGTTTGCAATATATTATTAGGACAACCATACTTATGGAAGTGACATGTTGTATATGAGTCTAGACCTTGCTATGTGATTATTGCTTTGGACAATAAGTTGTATAGGATACCGGAGGTAGCCCCATCTAACACCATCTCTTTGATCGTTGCAAATCAATGTAGTAAGATCATTTCCCAGACTAGGAATTTCTTTTTCCTTATGATTCACCCTCAGGGAAAGAAGAAGGTTGTGGCCATGACTTCTAGATAGGTCTCATCCACACAACAATAATAGATGGACAAGGTCGTGGAGTAGTATAGGGACATTTTCACCTCACCTACATGGGTACCTATGCACTGTCAGGTCAAGCACTCCATCAATCTGATGTCGGGCACGCCACTACCTAATGAACCGATCTATCGACACTCTGTTCTAGAGAACGATGACATCAAGGTGTAGATTTTGGAGCTGTTGCAGAAAGGGCACATTAGGCCAAGCTCATCACCCAGTGGGAGCCCGATTGTATTGGTACAGAAGAAGGACGGGACCTGGAGACTCTTTATTGACTATTAGGCACTGCACAAGATCACTGTCTGAAATAGGTACACAGATATATGACCTTCTAGACCAGCTCAAGGGGGCCAAATATTTCAACAATATTGACTTGAATTCCAGTTATCACCAAGTGCCTATTGATCCTCTAATGTGTGGAATACTACCTTCAAATCCAAGGAGGGCCTTTTCAAATGGTTTGTCATACCTTTCGAGTTGACGAATGCCCCTGCAACCTTCATGATATTGACATACGACATCTTGTGACCCTTCACCAATGCACTCGTGGTGGTGTATTTAGATGACATCTTGATCTTAAGCTAGAGTTGTGAAGAGCACCTCCACCATATTCAACAGGTCCTTCAAACCCTGTGACAACACAAGTTGTGTGCCGATTTGAAGAAATTCACTTTTGGCATGACCCAGGTTTAATATCTAGGGTACATCATGATGAGTAGGGTGTGCATGTGGACCCAACCAAGATACAAGTCATTCAAGATTGGCTAGCCTCAACAACCCTAACAGAGCTTTGCAACTTTTTGGGTCTTTCCAATTTCTACCACAGGTTCGTGTTGGGGTTCTCTCATATCACTTGGAATTTAAGTCAAGTCACCAGTGGCAGAGCGAAAGTAAAGTATTTTTTGGTCTGAAACCCAACATAATGCATTTACCGAGTTGAAGCATCGCCTCTGCCCTACAATAGTGCTCACATTACCAGACCTACATTAACCATTTGAGATTGAGACAAGTGCCTCCGACTATGTTATTGATGTAGTTCTTACTTAGCAGGGGCATCGAATGTCTTACCACAATGAGACACTTTCAGACACAGTCCAAAAGTATCCCACTTATGATAAATAAATGTATTCCATTGTGCAGATCTACCGTTAATGGAAGCATTACATTATGGGGAAGGAAACAATCATCCACACAAACCACCGACCCCTGCAGTTCATACAGACACAAGAAAAGTTGCAGAATGACCTCTATCATAAATGGTCCACCTACCTACAACAGTTCCATTAGAAAATTAAGCACAAGAAGGGAAACACCAATAATTTTGTACACTGCTTCAACCAATCATCAGTCATGGCATTGATCACTGTGCTCAAATCCTGTGGACACGAGACTTTGAGGTAGCCGCATACGTATTAGAGCGATCCAGAATTTGATAACACATACCATACACTCCTGGAAGGGAAGCAAGTTCCAAATTTTCACCTTTAGGATGCACTGTTATGCCACCTAGGACACATATGTGTTCCTTTAAGTGGGCATGCGAAGGTGATTTAGGAGGCGCACTACAGTCAGGTTGCTAGACTTTCGGAGTAGAGAAAACAATGGCGGTACTGTAGAAGTATTTTTATTGGTCGAAACTTCATGAGGATGTTGGAAAGTACATTAGATCTTGCACCGTTTGCACCATTGCCACACCAACCATCAAGAAGCACAACCTATATACTCCTCTACCTACTCCTAATTGACCTTGGGAATCTATCTCCATGGATTGCATGTCAGGCCTTCCTTCTACTAAGCAAGGCAACGACTGCATTTTCGTGGTTGTCGACAAATTCTCTAAGATGGCCATCATGGCGGATTGCAAGAAGAGTATCAAAGCAAAGGCCACTGCTAAGCTCTTGTTTGAGCGAGTGTGGGTACACTTTGGGATCCTACATTCCATTGTTTTAGATCAGGATAACAAATTCCTGAGTGCATTTTGGTCAAGTCTCTGGTTGATGCTGGATATAAAACTTACTAAGTCCACGACTTTCCATCCCCAAATTGCTAGCCAAAAAAAGGTTGTCAACAGGATGATCGTACACATTCTACGCATGTACAACTCGAAGCATCCACACACATGGGATGAAAGCCTTGCCTATGTCCAACACAACTACAACAAATCTCTCCACAGATCAATGGGCCACAAGCCCTTTCAGGTAGGGCTGGGATTCGATCTATTATGTCTCATTGATGTGGCCATACCATTTGCAACTACTTAGGCAGATTTGGCTCACGTCAGGTCTGAAGCCGACAGGGCTAACAACTTCATTAAGCGAATTCAACACATCTGCCAGAAGGTCCATGATATATTGGACATAGCCAATGCTAAGTACAGGTAGCGCCATGATCAACATTGAGTGCTGCACAAGTTCCAGGTGGGCGACAAAGTTTGGCTACATTTGTAGAAGGAACACCTCTTTGAACCCCATCGGAAGCTTCGCCCACTATGATATGTGCCATAAACCATCACCAATGTTGCAGGTGTCAACGCCTTCGAGCTCAATATCCTATTGTTCCTTAGTTTGCACCCAGTGTTCAATGTAGACTGCCTTTAACCATACTTTTCACGATTGTTGGACACATCTGACATTTAAGAACAACTCACACCAGCAGAAATCAACCCAAACTACATGGGACGTGCCACCACTAATCAACTCATGAACATGTAAATTAAGAACACTCACCAATAGAGGATCCAACTATATCGATTTGTCAAAGGAGGCCAACTCCTTCACTAGGGCAAGTGGTTCAAGGACCAGGTTCAACAGAAATTTCCTCACCTCATGGAGGATCTGCACACAATGGGGACCATTGCTTCCTACGAGGTGAGGAATGATCCATGTGGATATTGGTGGCCAACAACCTATTCCACCTAGACCTCCACTCAATTTCATCTGTTTCCTTGTTTATTTTAGCATTTACTATATTTAGCAGTTTTTTCAGGTCCTGAACCTCTGGAGTAGTTGGACCCCCTAAATGATGTTTTTTTAAGGTCTGTAGTACGCCAACAACCATGGAAAGGGCCTTTCGCAAGTCATGTAGTACTTGGAGAGACATTTCCAATAAGGTATCATATGCGCCAAACAGAGATAATATGAACAAGTCAGGACCCCGGGAAGTTTGCTACCCAACTAACCCCAACAGGGCCCACAAACTCTTGGCGTTACATCTCCTGGTTTTAGGGTTTTGGTTGTTTAGGGTTTTCTCTTGTTGTTCAATAATAAATATGCCCTTAAGCATCATTGTAACATAGTTCATAGGCATGTAGTAGCCACATATCTTCTCAGAGATAAGCTACCATCGCCTGAGCTAGTTTATTTCCATTCTGTTTGTAAGAATATTTTAGTATTTTGATATTAATGAAATGAAGTGTTATTTCTATTGCATCTTTGTATTTATGGTTATATCTATGATTTTTTGCGTTCATGTTTAAGTTCTGATCAATACTACAAATAGCACTCACTTACACTCAAGTACAAACAACTATCTCATCACATATCATGTTAGTACAAATGTTTTCAAACAACATCATTCCTTCATACAATCTTATAGACCCATACTCATATCATACAATTAATCAAACACTCAAACAATAGATAGATGAAATAAAAGACACCGAACACCCAAACACCAAATAGACTACATAATCAAACTCATAAGTTAATGTATCTTATCTTGTTTGCACAATCAATCTAGATTAGCACGATATAACTTCACAACACATCAACTCAAACATAAATAAGGTCATGATATCCATAACAGTAACTAGCTAACATGATCACATCATAAGCTCATAAACAATTGGCATTCATGCATAACAATTAGATATGCACAATCAATCTAGATTAATATGACATAATATCACAATAGGTTGATTCATCCCTGAATATCATAACCATAACCATTTGCGTAGGCCAATCAAGGTTAGCACGATACATGTAACATCAACATCTTAACTACAATGAACATAATCATCATGCATATGGCCACAATGTATATAACAACAAGTTACTACCATGCATGACTATCTAACGCTTGTACATATGATTACGCTGATTAACTAACATCTATAATACATGTAACCATAACAACAATAAAATGACGAGTATATAAGTAACCCTAACTCTTATAACAACTATGAACCACATACATGCACGACCACCGTAAAAACATGTCTGACGATCTGCTCTTACCCCGAAGTCTAGTGTTGCAACCTCTCCTTGATGATTTACATCTCCTGCTCTATCTCAACCATCACATCAACATCATAACATCCAACAACATCATGATGACACAAAATATATAATGACCGCACAATCCATGTCCGACTTACTATACATGCATAACTATAACCATGACAATGCATGCATAACAACATATAGAGACTAACATGCATAACAAATGCATATACAACTAACATGCATTCATGACAAACACATCCCAACAACAAAATCATCAACTCCTACATGGAAACACAATTGCAACAATAACTACCATCATGCATATACATCAAGCACATATACAACCTTCATGCATGCATGATAATACACATTATGCCCATATAGTCCAAGTGTTGAACCATGCTCTGATACCACTCTATAACTCCCTCCTCCCACATTTACCCAAGCTAATTGGTCCATCGGGGTAAACATGCGACGCAGAGTTACTATGATATGATTCAACTCCCTAAGTACAGTTAAGGAAGTGGAACTGATGAACCAACACTTCACAGACCTCCCTTAGATGCTACGAGACACCTAGGAGATAATTCACCACTCAAGGTGACCAACCCATGAGTTAACCTAGCCTTTCAGTGTATTAAACCCCCAGTCGCTCCCATAATGCCTGCAAGTGAGAGACTACAATCTTTTTCATTTAGTTCTGTGCTAGAGACTACGAGATTTAAGCCACTTTTTCAGGCCTAGTCTCAAAACCACTGCTCAGAACTTGATGAAACTTTTTGATACAATGTATCACACCAAGACAAAGCCTCTAACACAAAACTTGATCAATGACTTGACCTAATCAATCCCAACTATGACATTCATTTCGTCAAACAGATCACAAATATGAAATCTATAGGTTTCAACAACATATCTTAGCATAGGGGTTTCATACTTATCTAATAATCATCAAGAAGGATTGATGCCTTCCCACATTAGCTATATTATCATCTATGAGGTCATTCATTCATTATTGTTTCACATACTAATCAAAACACAATGAGGTCCATACACCATAATTGTCATAAAACATGCTTATAATAAGTAAATAACCAAAGATATATCAATGAGGAAATAACCATTAAAGCCACATAACATCAAATACCTTTACTCATGAAAATACCAAGGGAAAAATAACTCTTACTAACATATTAAAATCCAACCAAGTTAGGGACTTCCATGTACTACCTGACCATAGAATAGGCTGAACCAAATATTTCTTTCAGTCAGTCACCCTCATGCCATATTCCAAGCATGAATGCAGGATCTCATGGAATAATCCAAATAAAACCAAACCAGGGCTTCTAGAGGCCAAACCGCCTCAACCCTCAACAAGTGATTCTAGCTCATGGTCAGACATCACTAACCATCATCAGATTGGTCTCTACCCAAGATGTCAAGGGCTCCAGAGCATTTGTTCCAACCAAGGATCCACGACTAGTAACTCAATCCATAGTTGTTGCCGAGCTCCAAAGCATTTGTCCAAACAAGGCGTTTGTCCAACCAAGGCTCTAAGACTAGTAACTCAACCCACCAAGGGCATTTTTCCAACTAAGGTTCTAGGACTAGTAACTCAACCTAAGCTGTTGCAGGGCTCCAGAGTGTTTGTCTAACCAAGGCTCCAGGAGCTAATAACTCTACCCACAACCAAAGGAACATGAGAACCAACCAGAAATAAAAGGAAAGAAATCCACAACACCATGGCTATCTAGGAAATGGCAAGGCTAGGCAAAACCTCTGTCAATCTAGGAAATACTCCATGCCAATGATAGATCATAACCAAGAAACCACATGCATGTGCCATGCATGCTAAAAATAGAAAGGAAATCATACATGCAACTCGAAACCTGTAAGAAAAATCCATTGTATTTTTTGATCTCGATGTCCTCTTGAACTTTCATGTTCTTCCTTTTCCTTCTTGCTCCAAATCCCAAGTATGCCACACTCATCTAAGAGTGCTCCAAGAAATCTCTAAGTGTCCAAGAGTATGAGAGAGAGAGAATAGAGAGAGCTCCAAAACTGAACTGAAAGTAGTCTATGAACTGATCCTTAGAAGCCTTTTTTCATTAAGGCCTCTATTTTCTTCATTTTCCATTATTTTTCCTTCATTTTCTTCCTCACATGAAACATGTGAACTTTCACCTTCCTTTTCTCCTAATTTCCATTATTTTCATAAATAAAATGCTAATAAATTCCTCATGCCTTTCCATAGCCTTTTCAATTTCCTTTACCAATTTCCTTTAGCCATAATAAACCAAATGAACACCCACTAAAATGTTTTTTCCCACAATTTAGCTTGGAATATGTGTCACATGACCTTCACCTTATATTTTTGTTTACATGGATTTTTAACTAGGGCTGTTACAGAACCTTCCCCCTTGGGGGAACATCGTCCTTGGTGTTCAATGACACCTACAACCAACAAACCATTGAAAACCAAAACATACTTCCTCTGGAGCTTTATAACACAACTCATTGCAATATTTACAATGACCACTGCTTAAAACTTGATAATCATACCCTTTACTGGAGCTTTATAACACAACTCATTACAATATTTACAATAATAACCACATATATACTTATGCACATTTGCTTCAACCAAAAAGTAACCATAATGTTTATGGAGCTTTATAAATTCAACTTGATACAACATTTACAATAATATACACATGCACATTTTCTCAACCAGAAAATAAAAGGATACGATGCCTGCATCCGCAACAAGGAATCCAGAGGCTCACACCGCAACCCTCAAAAGTAGTACCAAGATTCACCTCCTTCCCTGGAAGTCCAAAATCCACTGTCAAAATCAAATCTACATCTAATGTACAACGTTACAATCCTACGCCACGTGTCCTGTCAGTGAACAGTTACCGGCGCATTTTTCCAGGGAACACCCCCAATGTGCATCTGATTCCATCTGGAAATGTTAATAACCAAATAAAATCCATCCCTGACCTTCCCTTCTTTGCTACATAGTCCCTTGAGTAATCCGGTCACCCCATTCCATGTAGTCATACACCTTCCAAGTTCCACAGGCATTCCCTTCTTTGCTACATAGTCCCTCAGGCGACCCCTCCCTTGGCAAGCTTTCCTCGCATTAGAAGGTCCAAAACCCAAGGCATATCCCTACCTCAAAACCATCATACTGTTCATAGCATGCTCATGGAAATCAATGGACACTGTTGCTGCTTGTTCCAATTCCTTTCACTGGCATTGCAAATTCTTGCAGTCGGTTTCAACCATCCAAACTGCGCATTGCATGCTTTCCTATACTAAGCACATAATTTCCATTAGATTCAAAATAAATTGAAATAACTTCAAATCATACCTCATTTGTAGCTCTTCAATAAGGTACATTTTCAATCTTATTTACTTCCTGTCACAATATGTCAAACCAATTGTTTGATAAAATCATCATGTATAAAGATATCACATTTAGTTAGCTCAAAACACAACCATCATAAATTAAAATCATTAATCACATGAAATCACCATAAACCATAACATAAATCACATGTAACCATCATAAGTCAAAATCATAAATCACATGCATAATAAAAATGAAATAAAATACTGATACTTATCCTTCATCAGTCCTTACTTTTGCCTTTGTTCTTTCTGTACACACACCGGATTGGTTGCCACACCCGACAAGCACCCAATGCCTTTGATTCTCTTCATTCATGTACACATACACACAGTGCACATCACAACACATACATCCACACACAACGTGCAACGCCACACAATACATACACCCACACCTACACCTGATGTACAACACAACAAATACACCTACATCATATGTACATCATAATACATATACATAGAGTGCAACAAAACAAATACACATGTCACGATTCCACGACTACACAATGCACTTACATAGTATTGCATGCCCGCAACACAACATGTATGACATGCACACAATACCACATGTACACCATTACCATATGTACAACATGTGCACAGTACCACCTGTACACAACACCACGTGTACAACGTGTGCACAACATCACATGTACACGACACCACCTGCACAATGTGTACACATCCCCACATATACACCCCACCACCTATACAACATGTACCCAATACCACATGCACACAACACCGCATGCATAACATGTACACAACACCACATGTACACAAAGCCACATGGACGACATGTACACAATACCATATGTACAACATGTACATAACACCACTTGCACACAACAACACATGCACAATCATGCACACAACACCATATGTACATAGCACCACATCTACAACATGCACGCAACACCATATTACATAGCACTGCATATACAACATGTACATAACACCATATGTACATATCACCACATATCTAAAATGTGCACAACATCATATTCTCACAAAACCACATATCCATCATGCAGACAGTACAATATGTACACAAGACCACATATCCAACATGTACATAGCATCATCTATACCAAGCACTGCATATGCAATATGCACACAACACCATATATACAATAGGCACACAACACCATAATTACAATCATTGAATGTACAATATGCACAACATACATACAATAGTAGCACTGCACATCCAAAACCACATTGTCTCAACCAAGCAACCTTGCTTCCAGTGTCTCTCTGCCATCCATGCTTATCCTAGCATGTCACAGATCACAATGTTTTCATTCTGTTGATGTATCTCTCAGTGTTACCTACCCAAAACATAGGCATAGTATAAACAGATAATATCAACTCATATCCACATGATACCGACCTCATAAATCTGTCAGGACTACTCTTCCCATTTGATTCCCCATAAGACAAGGAACCTCTTCATGCCATTCACCTGCATAAGAAATCATTCCTCCACAAGAATGATCCCTGAAAACCCTATCAAATAGTGACATAGATACATAAATATAATCATTAGCCTAAAACAATCATGATCCTGTCAGACAACAACATACATACACACATATATACATATAAAAATTAGCATTAAACAATCATGATCCATGATGACCCTGTCAGACACGACATAAATACATACATGCATGTATACATATATATAAACATCAGCATAATCATGATCACAACATAATTACCAAATAGCATAAGGCCAATGTTAAGAGAACACCCTTTATCCATGCACAACATGCACAACATTGAGAACAACAGTTCCCAACATAGCTAAGGCATTTGACACCTCAAATCCATTTACTTTACCTTTTCGATTACCTTTCTCATGTTTGTACAACTGATGAGTCTCATCATTGAGTAATTATATGGGCCTTAATTAGCCTTAATTCACCTCCTAGCTTAGTCAAACCAACTATTCTCACAACCTATTGCATACTTTTGATTATATTTTTCTTCTGAGTTGAGTTAGAGTTGGGTATTTTTCTTTGTGGTCTGATGTGCATATAATGCAGGAATAAAAGGATAAAAGTAAAGGAAATGCAAGGATAAAAGGTAAAAGTAAGGAACTATGGTAAAAGACCTTGGTAAAAACTTGGATGGGACAAGAAAGAGGAATTACATGAGGTAAATCCTCCTCATTTACTACCCATCCATTCGAATATCCCTCCATCAACTAAAAGCACACATAACCAAATCAGGAGTACAACAAGACAACCAAGCAAGTGGAAGTACAAGCAACCTCCCTACTAGAAGGCAACCGAGTTAGTGAAAGTGAAAGGACAAGTTACCATTAAGTTGGGAGCTGTACCTCCCTAATTTTGAGGAAGTCGTTGAAACTTCAGATGTATAAATAAATAGGCTCACGACCTCAGTTTTTTTTAGTTAGTCAATAACCAATCATAAGTTAATTAGCTAGGCAGTTAGATAGTTAGAAGTATGCAGACCTTTTGACTTGTAAAAGTTTGATGTAATACAATGTTCTTTGATAATGAAGATGAGTTTTGATTTGAGCCAACACTGAGTTAACTCAAAGGGTTGAATCTCTTGGGTTAGGGCCCAACCCTAGCAGCCAAAGCTCCTCTTTCTTGTATTGTTAAGTAGCTTGGCTTCCTGCTTTTTGTCCATTTGTTTAATTAGATGCATTCTCATTATAACAACAATATATATTCATGTTTTCTGTTCATTTACTTAAGCAGTTCATTTCCATTGCAGCACTAGCATAGGTGCATGGTTTGATTATTCCTTTGGTTAAGTAGATGCATGTTCATTCTAGTGGTTCAACATAGATTCCTGGCTTTCATGTTCATTTACTTAAGTAGTTTCCTATTTTCTGTTCATTTGCTTGAATAGTTGCAGTCTATTACATGAGGGTAGAACAGGGTAGTTGTATTTCAGTTTGTTCCACTCATGTCTACATTTAATCAATAGATTGGCAAAGAAAAAGATCCATAAAGTTGCTCATAGGTCTCTCAGCCTCACCTCCTCCCTCTTGGACCATGAGGTGAGGAAGAAACCCTGTTGCAACCCCAAAAACACAGGGTTTTGATTTTTTTTACAGAGGGTTTGTTGTTTTGCCCTGTCACCGAGTTGTTTCACAGTACTCTGCCCCTTTAATGGTCATCAACTTGTTTACTCTCTCCCTATTAGTCGCCCTGATTCACATTCCCCGTTCATTCTCTTGCAACAGGAAAAGCTCAGCAGAAGCCATTCATCCACGTTCAAACTGTTTTTAACTGTCAAACGCTTTTTTTCAAGCCAAACTGCCCAAACTACCCAATCACATCTCAACTTCACTTTCGTGTTGATTTTCTGCCTTTTGAATCCCCACCATCGATCTGCCTTTTTATATCGGACGGTCCTTGTGCACCCACTAACCAACCTGCTTGATCAATCTCCACCATAGATCTACCTTGACAGATCTAACGGTCATCACGCCATATTTCGTGGACTCTCGTCCAACTGTTATCGGGTTGAGGGCATGTGATATGGGTGGTTTCCCCATGCCACATGTCGGCCACGGAGGTTAATCATGTGAAATTCTACAAAACCATTTATAGTTTTGAGGGCGCGCGAGATATCGCTGATCGCCCTCCAAACCTGCTTGTCACATCGCCTGATCACTTTTCACGCTCCAACCTCCACCGTCGATCTGCCCTGCCAGATTTGATAGCTGGCGTTTCACCCGATCACATTTCTGCATGTTCCTTTTCACTCGTGATCTCCACCATCCATCTGTTGATCGCCTCCACAATATAATCTTAGCCGTCCATCCCGTTAGTTGACCATGTTCGCCCATTTGCCTACGTATTCTCCTACAACCTGATCTCATCCGTCCGTTTGTCTTCCACCTGCCTGATCCAATGGTCCTCATGCGCTTTTGCTCCACCACATCCTCCCTTTGCCATTTTGACCCTCAATTGCTTCTGTCTGTCAGACATAGACTTAGCCTAGTTTCAATGTTTACCCCTCAGTCTAGTTTGATGCTTTATAGATGGCAACAGTAGGTTAGTGTTAATTTCTGATTCTTCTTAACATAGTTGTGTAATTGGTTGGCTAGGGTTTGGTGTGAGGTAGGCTTGCATGTTGTTTTCATTATCTCTGTAGTAGGATAGCTTTCCCCTAGAATAAGTTTGCTCTCCTTCCATCAAAATCAAGCTTCTTCTGACCCTCTAGAAGTCTTGCTTGGAACCCCTAGGGTCTCTTGCCAGATAAGAAGTGACAACAGGTAGTACCCTCACTCCTACTTGTGTATACAACACATTCACCTCCAAGTTTGTACGAGCCCCGGGTTGATAAGTAAAGTTGGTAGCCATGGGAGTTGCAACATTCTTGCTGCAATACCTAGGCTCATAACTTTTTGGTGTCATTGTTGGGGAGGTGTCAGAGTAGGATGTGAACTACTGCTTTCTTCTATTTTCTAGTTTCCAACTTTCTTCCACTAGTTTATTTATGCAAAAGTAATCAAGTTTCTTTCTATCATTTTGCCATTTATCTGCTTTCCTTCCTATTCTGCAAGTTAATCTAGTTTCCTTTCTGTTAGTCGTCTTTCATTTAGAAATTTCATTATGTAAAGTAGTTTCCATTATGTTAGTTGTTTTTCATTTAATCCACAATTTCCTTTCTGCAATTACTTTCCAGCTTTTACGAAAAATCTCACAAAAACCCAAAAACATTTCTTTTCATGCCTCGTAGGAGTAGGGATGCTTCAGAGAAATTCTTACCAAACACCCCCACCTCATCCAACACTCAACCCTCTTTCTTCTTCACTAACAGTGAATTGGAAGCCCCTTTAGGTGAGCAACCTGACATATTTGAGGAACCTTTAGGGGAAGAAGAAGAGGAAGAACCCATTCCTACTGAACCAATGGCTGAACACTTAAATGACAAAGGAGATAGAGGGAGAATCGGGAGTGCCTTCCCCATTAGGGAAACCAATGGGGACACTGAAATGAAGAAAATCAAGCCCTTTGCTCTACCTCATTTCCATCGCTTGACCACAGAGGATCCTTACACTTTCCTATTTGAGTTTACTGTTGTCTGCCAAACTTATGACTACACAAATGATGAGCAGAAGTTGAAACTGTTTCCATATACCCTCAAGGAGGCAGCATTGCGCTGGCTCATGGGTTTACCTAGAGGTAGCATAACAACTTGGGCTCAGATGCAATAGGCCTTTAAAAACAAATATAGGGACTACTGTAGGTCAAAGGACACTAATGATGAAATTTTCAGGATGACCATAGGCCAAACCACAACTACACCCTCTTGGGACCCCTTGTCAATCCTTCCTGGTCTACACCCCCTCCATGGACCTATGCATCTCAATACCATTCCCAGCCAGCCAACCAGTCATTTAAGCTATATAATCAGCCACAACATCAGTGGAATGCCCCACCCCATGGGTGGAGGCCCCAATTCAACAATGTTCCAGCTCTATTGCCTCCATCACCTACCCAACTGCAACTCTTGCACTCTTCTCCACCTAGCAACCCCAGATGCCTACCTAGCCAAATCCAAACCCAAACAATAGGCATGCCTAGCAAACGTATGGTGAAGAGACATCAGACCCAACTTATGCTATTGAAATTCAGGAGATAAATCTGAGATCTGGGAGAATTATCCCAGATAACCAACCTCCCTCTCCACATAAGGAGGTTGAGGAAAAAAGAGAGGAAAGAAAACTTAAAGCAAATCCACCCTTTCCTGGAAGATTAGCCCAACCACACCAGCCTACTCTAGAGGAAACTAAACTTTTGGGAGAATTGGAAAACCTATGTGTAAAGATCCCCCTTCTCCAAGCAATCAAAGATGTGCATATTTACAATAATCTAACTAAGGATATGTGCTTTAAGCATCCAAGAAGAAGAAAAAGGGATGCCCCTACCATTAATGTCATTGGGCAGTTATCTGACTTAATGCTGGGGTGGGCAATATGTCCAAAATACTTAGACCTTGGAAGCCCTGTAGTTGGTGTCCACATCAATGGAACCATTGTCCCTCACACTCTGATTGATCTTGGGGCTGCCATTAATGTGATGAAAAATGACACCATGCTCAAGCTTAACCTCTAAGGGTCATTAAGGAATACCACAACAATGTTGTAACTTGCAGATTGTTCCATAGTCACCCCTGAAGGAATTGTGGAGTATATTATGGTCTCCATCGATTCCTAGGAGTACCCAACAGATTTCATAGTTCTCCAACCCAAGGCTAAGCTTACTGGTTAACCTCTCATCCTTGGGAGGCCATGGTTGGCCATAGCTGATGCCTACATTAGCTGCAGAGCTGGGAATATGACCATTAAGAATGGGCATATGTCTAAGAAATTAGTCCTATACCCTCCTGCTCAACCCCCCTAAAACATGACTTACCTTTATGGTTGGAGGAGGAGGAAGAAGATGAGCTTTATTCTACTAAACTGTATACTTTGGAAGCCATCATAAGAGGAGGACAACAAGATGAGGATGGTGTAATTGAACACTCGCTCCAATGTCCAACTCCCAATCCATTACCACTAGAAGAAGAAGTAGAAAAAACACTGAACCATCATCCATTTGACTTATGCTTGGCCGATTCCAACCCAATCTGAGTCAAAACCATAGAATTTGGGCCAGAAAAAACCTTGAAGATTAATCCACCCCTCTATACTTCAAAGGAGGAACAACTATGCAACTTGTTGAGGGAGAACCTAGAAGCCTTTGCTTGGAACTACAAGGAAATGAAGGGAGTACACACCTCGGTGTGTACTCACCACATATACATCAAGGAAGGTTGCAAGCCAATCAAGCAACCCCAAAGGAGGATGAATCCATCCCTCAATGACATAGTCAAGGAAGAACTGCAAAAACTGTTAGATGCAGGGTTTATTTACCCTATCTATGATATTGAGTGGGTCTCTCCTTTGGTGTTAGTTCCCAAGAAGAATGGGAAGAGGAGGATTTGCGTCGATTAAAGGGAGTTGAACAAAGCCACCAAGAAGGATCATTTTCCTTTCCCCTTCATTGACCAAGTGTTAGATGGCCTGGCAGGGAAGAAATTATTTTCTTTCCTAGATGGATTAAGTGGGTACAGCTAGATCCAAGTCTACCAAGAAGACCAGGATAAGACCAATTTCACCTATCCTTGGAGAACTTTTGCCTATAGGGTCCTTCCTTTCGGCCTGTGCAATGCTCCTGTCACTTTCTAGAGAGAAGTCCTAAGTATTTTTGTTGAATTAGTTCATGACGCTATGGAGATCTATATGGATGATTTTACACCTTATGAGTGTGATTTCCAAGAGGCCCTGACTAACCTAGGCAAAGTATTATGCAAATGCATTGAGATGAACCTCTCCCTCAGTCTAGAAAAATGTGAATTCCTAATGACTGAAGGGATTGTGCTAGGTCATTCAATCTCTTAGCAAGCGATGCAGGTGAACCCAAGCAAAGTAGCAATCATTCAAAGGGTCCCACCTCCACAAAAGCTGAGAGATGTTAGGAGTTTCTTAGGGTTAGATGGATATTACAGAAGATTCATCAAAGACTTCAACAATCTAGCCTCTCCTCTGTTTGGATTATTGGCCAAGGATTCTAAATTTATATGGTTAAAGAGTTGTAAAGAGGCCTTGGACATTTTAAGGGTAAGGTAACCACTGCACCAATCCTTAGAGGCCCAAATTGGGCCCTCCCTTTTCACATTCATGTTGTTGCCTCACATAAAACCATGGAGCAGCCTTAGGACAGGTGGAAGAGAAATTTCCTTATGCCATCTATTTTACCACTAAAAACCAGTCAAAGGCCAAACTAAACTATACTGTGACAGAAAAACAACTCCTGGCTATTGTGCATTCATTGAACAAGTTTAGGCATTACATTACCGGCTATCAGACATTTGTGCATACTGATCATGTTGTAATTAAATATTTAATGAACAAACCAGATGTAAATGCTAGAATCATAAGATGGTCACTTTTATTGCAACAATTTGATTTAACTATTGTTGATAATGTTGTTGTTGAATTTTTGTCTAGAATGAATCTACCTACAGGTGAAGAAGGATTGGTGGATGATCAGTTCCCAGATGAGCATTTGTTTTCTATTTCAATGCTCTCCCCATGGTTTGCTAATACAACAAACTATCTGGTGTCAGCACAGTTCCCACCAAACTTGCCCTCCATAGAAAGGAGTAAGGTAATCAGGAAAAGTGCCCCCTTCACTTGGATTTGGGGAAATCTATTCAAAATTGGCCCAGATCAAATCTTGAGAAGATGTGTAAGGGAAGAGAAAGTCTTTGACATCCTTCTGACCTGCCATGATGGGCCTTGTGGAGGTCACTTTGCAGCAAAAAGGACAACATTCAAGGTGTTGCAAGAAGGCTATTATTGGCCTACTCTTCATCAGGATGTGAAGAAATATGTCAGTCAGTGTGATCGGTGCTAGAGGATGGGAAAGCCAACTTCAAGGGATGAAATGCCCCTACAGCCTCAAGTGACTTTCGAGCCATTTGACAAGTGGGGCATTAACTTCATTGGGCCTATCAATCCTCCTTCAAAGCAGAAACATCACATCATTGTGTGCACTGATTATCTAACTAAGTGGGCAGAGACCAAAGCAATCAAGGCAACAACAGAAGAAAAGGTGGCTAAGTTCCTAAGGGAGAACATATTCTACAAATTTGGGTACCCTAGAGAACTAGTCACAGACCAAGGCAACCAATTCACCTCCAACATGATTGAAGAACTGCTCATGCATCATAAGATCAAACATAGGACCTCCACTCCTTATCATCCAAAAGCTAATGGGCAAGTGGAGGTGACCAATAGAGCATTGGAGAACATCCTGACCAAGGTAGTGAAAAGCAACAAAAAGGATTGGGCTGAGAGACTAGTTGAGGCCACCTGGGCCTATAATACAACATGGAAGACCACCACTGGGTTTACACCCTATGAGTTGGTCTATTGGAAAAAGGCTTTGCTGTCCATTGAATTTGAGGAAGGCAACCCAACAAGATTTAGATCTCAGCCATGCACAAAAAGAAAGGGTGTTCCATTTTAATGGCCTAGATGAATTCAGAATGCAGGCCCTCCTTCATACAGAGATAATTTAGCTTCAGAGGAAGATCTGCCATGACAATCATATTAAGGAGAAGTTGTTTCAAGAAGGAGACTGAGCATTATTATATGATTCAAGGTACAAAGACTTCAAGGGAAAGCTAAGAATGAGATGGCTTGGACCATATGTGGTGGAAAGATGCCATGACAATGGTTCAGTGCGAATGAGGAATATAGATGAAGAAGCCATTCCATTACTAGTTAATGGACACAGATTGAAATTATACAAGAAGCCTTAATCTAAACAAGAGTTCATTGACAACATCAATAAGATAGTGATGGTGGTGGAGCAAGTTTTAGCTCCTCCCTCATCAGGTCACTGAAAAAGAAAAAAAATAGAATAAGGCTTCAGGTGAAAACCTCCATGAGGCACCTGAGTCCCATCTTTGGGTTGAAAATACCCATGAGGCGGCCCAAGGATGAGAAAAAAGGAAAGAAAAAGAAGATCCCTGGGTGAAAACCTTCCTTGAGGCACCCAAGGCAGATATCTAGGGTGAAAAGCTCTTTGAGGCAGCCTAGGTGTTTTTTCAGAAAAATATAATAATAAAAGAAAAAAAGAAAAAACATAATTGTTGTTTGCAGGAGGACGAGAAAGACAATCAAGGAGAAAAGAGAAGATCCAAAGGGGGCCCTACCTCACATATGTTCATCTCCACTCCTTACCATGCATCCCTCCATAAATTCCATTATTTTTAACTTCACTACTTCAATTCAGGAGCAGATTGTGTTTTCCACAGCATCACCTCATCCATTACCATCATCCTTGCGTTCACACACACTCCTATTTCCTCTATACATGCAGCAACATTTGATATGCAGTCACAGACATCATCATCGGATAATAGAGGAGGAGGAAGAATGACCATTAGTAGCACCTCTGATCTTTGACACCTGCAGCGTGACATTAAGGCCATAGATAAGTGTCCTACTCACTCACTCATCTGCATCATTTGATCAAATTTTTTAAAGGGTAAGAGGTAGTTGGTTTGCAAGTGAAAAGGTGGCTAGTTTCCTTTAAAAAAAGGTTATGCCACCAAAACCTCAAGATCCCTATAACATGGACAATCTTCGATGAATTTCCAGCAGAGGATGACATCAAAACTTTTATCTATTGTGTTAGTCCTTCTGTCAGTAAGGAGGAGACAAAACAAGAAACAACAAAAGCAAAGCTAGATGGGGATGATATGGATACAGAAGAAACTAATACAGAGGGACATGATGAAGAAGGACACAAGGAAACATGATGTTGAAACAACATAAGAAACAAAGCAATAAATTGATGAGATGAGACAAAATAGCAAAAAGAAGAAAATCAAAAAAACAGAGAGGCAGAAGGCATTGAAACAAAAAGAGAAGAACCAAAAGAAGCATGTATAACTAGCCTCTCCTTGAAGGCCATCCAGTATAATACCAGCTAAACCTTATGCTCCTTACCTCATAAAATAATGGCTGCAATTTCAGAATCACACACTAATTATGAGGACATGTTTAGGTTGCTAAAGAAATGATAATATCACGTGCCTACTAAAAAAGATGAAACACTACCACCTAGCCTCAAAATCAAACAATATCAGTGTGAAGAAGGAGAAAGGAAAGTGGACTCCTATAAACAAGAAGAAAAGAGACCATAACAGAAGCAAGAAATGTCAGTAAGGCTACAAGAGCCACTAAGTTGTTTAGAGGATGAGCAACACTTTTAGTAGGGGGTGATGACAAGTCTCATCATTGAGTAATTATATGGGCCTTAATTGGCCTTAATTCACCTCCTAGCTTAGTCAAATCAACTATTCTCACAACCTATTGCATACTTTTGATTATATTTTTCTTATGAGTTGAGTTAGAGTTGGAAATTTTGTTTTGTGGTCTAATGTGCATATAATTCAGGAATAAAAGGATAAAAGCAAAGGAAATGCAGGGATAAAAGGTAAAAGCAAGGAACTATGGTAAAAGACCTTGGTAAAAACTCGGATGGGACAAGAAAGAGGAATTACAGGAGGTAAATCCTCATTTATTTCCCATCCATTCAAATATCCCTCCATCAGCTGAAAGTACAGTTGATGCCTCGAAAATCGCTGCAACAACATTGGGGGATAACCACCTGGTCCGGACCTTAAAACAACTCCTTTTCTGTTTGGTGTGGTGGCTCCGACTGGTTTAACTAGGTCCAGTTACCTTCTCCCTATTGCTATTGGTTTATGATGTATCTTTACATACCAATGGACAGGGATATCAGATCACTTCTTCTTGCTGATCAGGCAAGAGAATGACCCTTAAGCTGATTTGGGTTCAACCAAGCCACAACTAAAGTTTTGCCTCTTTGAAGAGAAGACTTAACAGAATGTATAATTTACTCTAAATGCAAGCTTATTCGGTGATGGAAGCAAAAGAAACTAATCTAAATCCTATCTTAATTAGGCAGATATAGATCTAACCCAACTAAGAGCAAGATAATCAAAATATTGGGATTTAAATATGTCTTGTTTATAATAGATTCAAGTTAATGAGTAGTTCAATTAACTGAATTATGGTTACAAAAACATCATTGAGCCCTAAAATTGAATAATAAACCAAAACATCAGGAAGTAGTTCACAAAATGATATTGATTATCAAATCAATAAATCAATTAATTGAATAATGATATGTGGAAATAGTTCACAACAATTACCATTCAATAAATCGGTTTCATAAGACAGATTTCAGAGTAAGTAGTTACTCAAAAATGAAAAATTAATCCATAAAAAACAGAGATACATAATAACAAGATTGAGACAAATTACCCATATTGACAATAGTGCACAAACATGAATAAAATGACACATTCCCGTCACCATAAAATTGAAACTGATATTTGAAACAGTAATATTAGAAATACCAATTTATTGCATCCATTTCTCTGTCCTTGGTCTCCAACAGCCCTTTACATTGCTTGAACTTCTGTCTTCAAAACTAGAGCCACAATAGTGCAAACTCTGCCCCTCATACATAATTCAAGATACAAAAAAAAATCCTCAATAATCTCCAGATCTGAGATTTTCTCTCCTCTCTCCTACAACTCTAAATTCCTATTACAGTAGTGCTTTTAGAAGTTTAAAATTGCAGAGGAGAGCAACCCTTATTCCATTCTGCAATCTCTTATTTATAATATTTGTGAAGGAATTTTGGAGAGGAGAGTTTGTTCAAGAGAAATCTGCTAAATCCAATTTTACTTGCTCATAATTCCAATCTTTAATTGTTGTAGCATTCTCATTGCTTGAAATCCTTTTCTCCATATCTTTTCCACTGTTTTCTTGCAAGAAGAAACCAAAATCTATTAAAATGCAATCACAAAATCAAAATAGCATTGCTGACCTTTAAATCAAATTCAATTAAATTCTATTTAAATAAATAATTGAAAATAAAATATAAGCTCTGTATTGATGCTTGGAATGGTTTGATTGGCAAAGGATATCATTGACCAATGGATCTGCAATTAGAAGAGGCTTTGGACAAATGAAATTGAATAAAATAACTCAGAAAATTGATTTTGTTTTCAAAATTCAGAGCCTGATATTCTGCCTGATTTTCGACCCAACAAATGATTAAATCTGTTAGTGAAACCTCCTCCAAAATGTTCTCCTTGATTTTCTCTTTTCAATGAGCCGTCCTGGGCCTCATTTGGCCAAGTATAACTCAATCTATGAGCTTCCAAAGTTGATGAGTCAAATCTGGCATGAATCTGGAAATTCTGTTGCTTGGGCTATAAAAAATCAAAAATTCTCATTAAAAATATAATCCTAATTTAAGAATCTAATTAATTGTTAATTTTGAATTACTAATTATTATGAACCATTTAAATTTAACTACTGATATCTAAATTAATTATTTATACAAATTTAATCAAAAAAAACTAATTAATATTAATCTTAAATGAATTAAAATTTAAATAAATCAAATTAATAAATGTATAATGTAATTAATAGATTATTTAAAATTATTATTAACTATATATTTTAATTTAAATTATTTATTTTAAAATCTAATATATATAAAATATTTAAACTAACCTAAAATATACCATCCTCCCACTTCATAACTACCCCATTTGACTTCTACTTCTTTACTCATACGTATGAGTGGAAGTTAAGAAATTAAGAAAAACAAATGAATTACAAACTTCACAATATAAGTTAATACCCCATTTAACTTTATGCTTATCGGAAAATCGCATCGAGGAGGGCTAATGGGTTTTTTTAAAATGTTACAATGTCAAAGTCCCCGATGCGATATCGCATCAGGGCATCAGGGATGTGAAGATATCGGGGTTTTTAAATATATCCTATAAAATTTCCGATGCGATATATTTCTATTTCTATTTTTATATATTAAATTAGTTTAATTTAAATTAAATTATATTACAATGATATTATTTATTAATCTGGGATTTAATATTAAAAATCAATTTTGATTTTGATTTTATTTTATGAGGGTTATTTTATAAACTACAGCCACTCTTAATAAAAGTAAAAATAAAAATAAACTACAGCCACTTCGAAAATTTTGGGTTTTCGAGATTAATAATTGATTTAGAAATTGGAATAAACTTCTTAAATCTCGATACTTAATGATTTGGCCGAAAAATGAAAAATGTTAGTAAAACTCTCTACGAGTTAATATTTAAACTGAATGCATTATTGAACTAATTTATTTACAAAATGCAATATTATACATTTTATGCATTTTTAACCCAGGCTACATAAATAATCAAACTTTCAAAGGAGCGCCATTTTCAAACCAGCTGACCAAATGAGGCGAAACAAGCGTCAATGTGAAGCTTATAGAAAATCGATTCTAACAAAGCAATCAAAACAAGAATCCAAAGAAAACTAAAAATTAACAAAAGTGTAGGGCAATCAACTAAAATAAAAATCCAAAAAGGTGTTTAGCCAAATTTTAATAGAAAGGGTCCCCATTATTCGAAGCGGATGCATCAATAATGGGGGGGTTGTGTTTTTTTACCACAACAATGGCGACACACGGGAGAAGAACTAGTTATCTCTCTTTGTTATGAATGAGATTTTCCTAAAATTAAAGTAAAAATAATTAAAGAAGAGAAAATTTTGCGTGAAATGCTTGACTAGGTTCATTAGTCTGACTAAAAGCAAGAATCATCTAACTGCAATTTTTCTTAAAATTCCTCATAAATTAAAATATTTCAAAATTCTATATCAGTCTTTAATTAGTTGTAGAGATTAAGCAATGGTCACTTTACAGCTTAGCTTTTAAAATATACTCCTTTGTCATAGGTAGAGCCACTGCTGCCAACAAACATCTATAGTTTCGACAGGGTTACCTTTTAATCATAAATGATTCAGAATCCCATCTGTTTAAGAATTATTGATCTAGAGATAAATCCATTTATATATGTTAATTTTCTTTGAATTTTTATTTTTATTTCTCTTAAAAGCCATTGTCCTAGTTTGGTGGCCAGATAGTTGACAATGCCATTCACTGGTTAAAATTGGACTGAACAAGCTGGCTCGTGATGAGACCCCTTGTCTTATAATTGTTTGCAATCATAAACCATTACCCTGGTTTGTTTAGCAGTGTTGATAATGTCAGTCTATTTTCCCCTATGATCATGGTAAGCAGGCTCATGATGAGACCTCTTATCTTTTAAGTTTAAATATATTTCTGGATTATTCTCTAGAAAAATAAGACTCTTTGGGACAGGGAGAATCATTGACTCCTTAAGAGTTAAGAATGACAATTTCAGAGTTAAAGGTGCTTTGCCGTAAAGTGTCTTTACTTGGTTATATATAACTTTTCTTGACTGACAATAAAACTTTGAAAGATCTTAATAAAATATTGAAGTCTCAAAATAATTACAATTTCGATAAAAAAAATAATTTCTCCAGATTTTATGATACTTTGCCAACTTCTCTTAATTGCTAATCTCTTCCTTAAGTATGTCTACTTTTATAATAAGAAAATCAAACTTTACAAAGAGATTTAAGAAAACGCCAATAGGTAACTATTAACAATTTTTTCTCCATGAACGCTGACCATAGTTAGGTAACAAGAAGGTCTTCCATATAAATCACAGCAAAGTCACCAAAATCAAAACTGAAAACCAAAAGAAAAGAATTCTTATGCTAAAGTGAGAAAAGAAATCAGCAAACAAAACAAAAATGAAAAATTTTTAAAAGTGAAAAGGAAAATCCAAGTTTCAAAAAATAAATTCAAACAAGAATGTTTATACCAATGTCTCAACAATATGAAGAAAAAGAAAATAATCGTGTAATCAATCATTCTCATGTTGAGATTGGGTAAATCATACCTTGCAGGGTCCTGAGTGTTTTAGGCTTTTTGAATAGCAGTGACGATTAAAATTCAGCCACAATGAAAACTTCCTATCTGGTATCAATCTTCTTGTTTCAAAGCATCATTTTAGTTATTTTCTAACCAAAAAAAGGATGCCTAAATAAACAAACTAAAGGTTGAGAAACTTCCTGATATAGCTGTTTCGACGAAGATTATCGCTGCTTCTTGGAATTAAGCCAAAAGAAGAGTATGGACCTTGAAAATCTGATTTGACAGAAGATTGAAAGATTTTATGAAGAGCTGCAAAACGGAGTTTTATATCAGCATAATTTAAAAACAAAAATGAAACTAGAGTGATGAAATGGAAATTAATGAAAGTGGGTACATGAATCTTACCATTGGATCATTGCTTTTGATCTTACCTGAAAGGTATCAGTTTCTCCAAACTAGCTGAGTTCTTATTTTAATTAACATTAAAAACATAAAGAAGTCAAACTAATCAAAATTCTGTAACCCAAAATCATTATTTATTTTATTTACACTAAAGCAAGCAGTAAAATGTAAAAATGGAATGCCTAGTGCTCAAGGGAGTTGAAATTAAAACAAATGCATCAGAAAAGAGACTGAGAATTTGCAGTAATGACTGTTTCTCAAAATATTATTAGTTTTATATAAACTCCATGATTTTATAAATAGTTCGGAATCAAGACCAAATCTAAGATAATAAAATTTAAATACGAAGATAGAGAGGTCTTGAATTCCATTTTTAATTATGGAATTATATATTTGAAACTGAAATATATCAAAATGATTTAAATGTACTGCAAATTCGTCATTAACTACTTTCTTACCATAATTATTACCCAAGCTAGCTTTTAAAAT
>APFE030452162.1:0-28092 GCA_000404065.3 Pinus taeda | reverse complement strand
CCATGTATGGGATCTAACCACTAGCCAATTAGGTTGGAAGTAAACATGAAACAAGGGCAGGACAAGAGGCCATTCAGTTCGAAGCCTTTTGGCTTCATGACCCTGCCTTTTTAGAAAAAATGAAGGAATGGTGGAGATCAAGTATAGAACAAGGGAGGAATAAAATGCATACATTTCAGCTATGCCTGAAAGAACTCAAGGGCAAAATAAAGAAGTGGAATAAAGAAGAATTTGGCAATATTCAACAAGATCAGGAACTACGACAGGCTAGGATGCAACGAGTTCAACAACAAATGATAACAAATGGCCGCTCGGAACCCCTAGTGGAGGAAGAAGGAAAGCTATTGACTAGGATTGAGGAAAGGAGGAAGCAAGAAGAGATCTTGTTGAAACAAAAATCGAGAGTCTAGTGGCTCCGGGAGGGAGAAAGGAACACCAGATTCTTCCACGAAGCAATGATACAACATAGACAATACAACCGAATATTCTCATTACTAGACCAGGGAGGAAACAGGCTGGTGCAAAATGATGAGATGGAAAATTTGTTGGTGAATCACTTCCAAAACATAATGACAGAACCGAATCCTGACAAGATAGAAGCAATAAATAGGATAACTAGGCATATCCCCCAGTTGGCAAGCAGGGACCAGAACTTAGCACTAATGAGGGCTATTACCTTGGAAGAAGTGGAGGAAGTAGTCAAAGGACTGGAGAGGAATAAAGTGTCGGGTCCGAATGGCTTCACAGCAGAATTTTTTCAGGCAACATGGCCGATTCTAGGAAAAGACATTCTGGAAGTAGTGGAAGAATCCAGAAGAACAAAAAAGGTACATCCTGCCCTAAACTCAAATTTTATAGCTCTTATTCCAAAATCTGATCACTCTAAAAAGACCCAGGGGTTTAGACGTATAGCATTATGCAATGTAATTTATAAAATCCTCTCAACTATAATGGTAAATCGACTCAAACCGATCCTCCCAAGAGCAAATTGGTTTTGTTAAAGGGCGGAAAATGTTGGACAGTATAAGTACTGCTCAAGAGGCAATCCACTCCCTTAAGAACCTCAAAGCCAAAGGAATGATGATCAAGCTAGACTTGTCGAAAGCATACAACTGTTTAAGTTGGACCTACCTTCAAAGTATCCTGAAATCCTTGACCCCCGATGGATAAATTGGATCTCTTCTTTCATATCAACCCCTGTGTTCTCTATCCTACTGAATAGAGCACCATCTGAGGCTTTCAATGCAACAAGAGGGCTAAGACAAGGAGACCCGATCTCCCCCTTTCTATTCATTTTAGCAGCTGAAGGTCTAGGAAGATATGTCAAAGAAAAAGTTCAAGCAGGACAATTTAAAGGTCTGCGCATGTGGGGAAACGATCTTCCTTTAACTCATCAATAGTTTGTTGATGACATTATGATGTTCTGACAAGCTACTCTCAAGGAAGCAAGGTCCCTCTTGGCCATATTGCAAGATTTCATGAATGCCTCAGGAACTTAGATCAATAAAGATAACTCTGATATCTTTTTCTTTAATACAGTTGCTCAATCTCAAGCCTTCCTGGCAAGAGTAATGGGCTTTCGAATAGGAACCCTACCATCGAAATACCTTGGGATTCCATTAAGCCTTCACCCGCTCAGAGTGGCAAATTCGAAGGCTCTCCTATACAAGATTCAACGTTTCCTTCAAAACTGGACCTTTCGAGCACTTAACATGGCTAGTAGAGTCATCCTTCTAAAGGCGGTGTTACAATCAATTCCTATCTACCAGCGCTCAAGTCTAGCAGTGCCCAAAATTGTTTGCAATGATATGACAAATATCTTTAAGAAATTCATGTGGCAAGGGCCACAAAGAAGCAAAGAAATGGGCACTTCTTTCCTGGAACTAGCTAACGAAGCCAAGAAAAGCAGTGGGTTTGGGCCTTCGAGACCCGTACACTCTGAACCAAGCTATGGGGGCCAAACTATGGTGGAGATGGATACAGGGAGGTAATGACTTATGGAAAGAAATCTGGGGAAGAAAATACAGAATGCCTAGGACGACCAAACGAAGACTGAGAACCCAAAAAAATACAAAGGGATCGGCGATATGGAACCTAGCAAGAAACCACAGCTTCTGGGAGATCAGGGGAGGGGATAAGGCCAGGTTCTGGCAAGATGCCTGGCAGCAGAGGGAAAAACTATTCAGTAGGCAGGACCCAGCGGAAATATTCTTAAACACAAACCGACCAGCAAATCAGACGGTGGATAAATTCTGGGAAGCAGAAGATGGATTAATATGGAGAAAATGGAAAAGGAGACAACACTGCCTAGATGCACTAGACTCTCTCCAATGGGCAACATATGATAAAGAGGTGGACTCCAGAAGAATAACAATAACAGAGGGAACAGATATTATAAGGTGGGGATACATAATTAAAGGAATGTTTACTATACAAGAAGGATACTACCTGAAAGCAGAACATCAACAACAACAAGGGTTACCCATATGGGAATGAATATGGAAGGATCAACTATGGTTGAAAGTAGATTTTTTCCTATGGGTGGTCCTCCATGGTCGTGCCCTAACATGGGACCAACTACAGAAAAGAGGGATGCAAGGACCATCAGTTTGTTGCACATGCGAAGGACAAATGGAAACAATGGAACATTTATTGAATGCTTACATATATAGCAACGCCCGATGGCAAAATCATGAAATTCTCTTCGGACACTCGGACAAAGATTAATCAAGCACAAAAACAACAATGGAAAAGTGGAGGAAGAAAATCTACCAAAGCCCCATCCTTAACCGAGCCTGGAACATCTCCTTAGAATTTCTCCTGTGGGCGGTGTGGAAAGAGAGAAATTGGAGAATCTTCAAAGATGAAAACAAGACAACTATGAAGGTGTGGAAGCTGATAATACAGAATATCCGTGAAACTATTTTGGTCGAGAAATGGTACCCAAAAGACTGGGAAACAACACCACAGGAGAGCCGAATAATGGAGATGCTAAATCTGAAGCCGCAAATGCTTATGCCTAACTCCTGGAAGCCGAAACCTACACCCCTACAATCCCTATCATACTTTGATTTCCCTCCTGAGGATTTCATAAAACTAAACTTTGACAGAGCTACCAAAGGAAATCCGGGAGAAGCGGGACTAGGAGCAGTGTTCAGAGATTACCAGGGCCAAACAATTCGGTTGTTTGCAATGGACTGTGGAATAGCGAGCAACAATGAAGCAGAATTCAACGCACTCAAACAAGGACTAGAAATCGCTCGAAGGGAAATATATCAGAAGATGGTGATGGAAGGGGATTCCACATTACTGATTGACACAGTGAAAAAACTCCAACAGGGAACCCAATGGGAAAAAATAAGCAAGAGCTGGAGAACGGCTAGTTTAGTCCAGGAAATAGGAATCCTGGTACAAGGGATAGAATACCTCATCCCAACACATGTTCGCCAATCGGGGAACGTGGCAGCTGATTTCTTAGCAAACTGAGGATGTGGCAAACCGGGAAGCAACCTGGACATCTCGGGGAATGAGATAAATCAAACCGAAGGAATGAACATGCTTAGGGAGATCCTAGGAAAAGATAGGGAAGGAAGACAGAACCCCCGATTGGGGTGTGAAGGGACCCAGGATGCGGACGGAATACAGTTATGACAGAACGATTAATGAAGAGGGTACACGGGCAGCCCATTCAAGGACCCCACACGAAGGAGGTGGAAGAAGCTGGGAAAAGGAGGCAAGTGGAGGATGCCTCGGGAACGCAAATGGGTAGGTGGGTGAACATTCAAGAAAAAAGGTGGCGAGAGAGCTGGGTGAATGCATGCGAAGTGTGAGAGGAGAACGAGAGCCAGGCGTTGCGGATGGTAGCCAAGAGGAGAGAAGGAGAAGGGGCGGTCGTCGACATCCGGATTATGCCTGCATCAACCTAGAACGAAACTGGTATGTAAACCAAACTTCCCTAAGCCTAGATTTGGCACCAATGTCGCAAAATTGGAGGAAAGTCTGCCATAAAAGGAGGGTGGTGTCGAAAGTAATTGGAAAATGTTGGTTTTGTCTTAAGATGTTGATTTCTGGTTTCTTAATTGCTGAAAGAAATGAAAAAATACGTGAATTTTATCAATTGTCTGTTGTTAATGTCTGGACATGAATTGACTGTATTTCATGGAAGGCAGGGAAAAAATGGATCTGTAGAGGGTTTGGAAGGTCTCTCGAACCCGGGGGAAAGAAATTGATAACTGTCATAGGGAAATTCTGCAATCTGGGATTGAGAAGAGGCTATAACTCCTCTGTTAGCCTGCGAGGATCTAGTAGTTTCCAGAATCAGTGGGGAGTGAGAGGGGGGAATGGGAAGTGTAAGACAGACCTTGTGAGGTTAGTCTGGCTACTGGGGGGCTGCCAAACCCCAAGGGGAAGGAGAGAGATTCAGGGGAATAGAATGTGGGGAATCTAGACCAGGGGGTCTCTACATGGCCAGGGGGAAATCCATTCACAATGACCCTGAGTCGAGAGGGACTACAAGGGTGGGCCAAAACTCAAAAAGATAAGAGGGAGGGGTTGGTGCATATCAAGTCCAAAGGGTCTGCCCTGGTGGCGGAATCGAAGCCAAAACCCTGCGTTCTCGACGTTGGAATCCCAAATCCTTGTTGGCCAACTCCTAAGAGTGGAGAGGGACCATTGTGGGGATCCCAGTTGATGGTCTCTAGGGGGGCTTAGAGCTGAGGAGAGAAGTGATAACCATGTTGTTGTTGAGAATTGGGGGCAACCGAGTTGCCGAGAAGCAAACTTGCAGTTGGAATGTTGTAAAGCAGAATTATAAGGAACGACAGAATGTTATGAAAGAAATTTGGATTGGGTCTGGTGGCTTCAGTAAGCAAAACCCAGGGAATAAGGGGAAGAAAAACAGGAGAGGAAAGTATGTAGAACTTAATGCATGCTTACCATGCAGGCACCCCAGCACAGGCAAAAGCAATAATAGCGACGTGGGAGACAGAGTTAAATGCCAATGAGGCAAACGAAGAACTTCCAATGGAAGACTGGGAGCCATTACTTATTGACCCAAGACATATTAGAGGGTGCCAAACACTGTTGAGACAGACCATCCAGCAGTACTGAGTCATCAAGAATCTGTTGTCAAGGGCAATCACAACATACAGGGACATAGAAGAACCAGAGCAAGCAAGGCAAGAGGAACCAAGTTTAAAGGACATTCAGAAGGAAATATGGGTTGTGCAGGTACAGCGATATCACCAAAACCTTCGTTTTGGGAGAATGGAAAAGAAGATCCAAACCTTGCTGCAGAACGAAGTGCTCGGGTCAAGTACCAAGGACCCGGCCCCTATCGAGTCATCTGATGACTAATGCAAAGTAGTAGAAAGTTAATTTTTTGTTATTATGACGGATAGCATTTACTTTATAAGTCAAAGCATTAAGTATATAGTAGATACAGTCGCAAACTTAGCATGGATAATAAGGGTCAAACTGTTTAAATTTTGGACAGCTTTTGATGCTGATCGATGGCCAACAGACCTGGTTTCCTTCGGCAGGTTGAGGCCACCAGATATGTTTTGTTACCTGCTTATAGATAATTAATAGAAAAAGGAAGTACAACCAAGCTTACACAAAAAAAGACCTTAAGAAACTCAAATCTACCCACTAATTCTCTTCAGGGACCCTCGGCTGTCATCAAAAAATTACTTCTGGGACTTCGGCCTATTTCAGGAAGGCTAAAGGACCATGTGAATCTGTCACAAAGAGCTACAGGAATTTTGTCTAGTCTTTAAGCTACGTGTCTTGCCTCAGAGAACCATCCATTTTATCACAGAGCAGATTCATGTAACTTCAAGAACAATTTTTCACAAAAGTCTGCTATGTTTCTGACCTTAAACAACTCGTTTAGCCTTAGGGTTGAATTCAAATTAGTTGCTTTAGATGGACGTTGCCTTAGAAGAGATTTGCTCAACTCATTAATGATTCAGTGAACCAGAGACTTCTTCAATAACTTGTGCCAAAACAAAGTAAGAAAATAGAAAAAGAAGAACTAACTAGGGTGGACTCTTTCACCACCGAAATTAGTAGAAAGAAGGGGTCTTAAAACCCTCAAAGCCTCAAGCTCAAAGAAAACAGAGATAAAATGATCCAAATTAATGATGATCTAAATGAATTCACCCCTCTTATATTTACAGATTTCTAGAGGTGATTCTCTCCTTAATTGATTGAGTAAAATTCACACCAAACCCCAACTTTGGGTTTCTTTCCCTAGTTGCCCCAAAACTTTCCCAAACATTGGGTATTTTGGGGTTTTCCCCTTTATAAAGGACTATAGCCTATGGGGATTGATAGGCTACTTCGTCTTTTGAGTGATTAATCTCTCGAAAACATTACAGTGTCCCCCCTCCCTAGAGCATGGTAAATGTGGAGGGCACACCCCCCACCCTAGGGATGCATCCCAATGGAACACCAAAATAAAACATTGTTTAAGAATGACACTATTGAACATTAACATAAGCAACTGGTGAAACTGGTGTTAAAAACGAGAGAGAGCTAGGGTTTAAGAAGGTAAGGATCTAGGGTTTGATATAGTTCTTTGCAATGGAGGTCAAAGGATGGGTGGGTGTTGCTCCCTCCTTCCACAATGCTTTGGTATGGGACGGTCACAATCCTCACTAGCAACCATCGCACAATGAACAAGATAAAGCAATAAAGATCCAATGAGGAGAGGGAATTGAAAGAAACTCCGATACACAAACAAGAGACTCAGGTGACTCGAAGCAAAACACTAAGGAGAATACTGTGAAAATGTGCATCAGAAAATGCATACCCAAGCCGATCAAAACATCAAAGTATGATATTACTTCACCTAGAATCAGTGAATATATTTTGTACATGCAGAATCATGCAATTATAGGTAAGTCTATGGGAATTTAATCCTCTAAGAGGGCCCTAATTTGGTATATCAATACACGATGGAAACCAGAAGGGTATGTGCATCTAAAATTAGGCTCAAGGGTTTCTTCACGGCCATATTTACCAACTTGAAGGATCAAGGGCAAGTCATTGAGAATGGCCCTTAAGAATGACTTGTGATTCATTGATCCTTCAAGTCATTGAAAATCTCTAGTCTAGATTTGTTCGTATTCTTTGTTGCAGTAATTCTGGGATGCGAAAAATCCTATAATGGTTAGGCAATACCTTGGGTTCCTTTGTCAAGATATCTAAATTCACCATGAAGGGTCACTACACCTCTTACGCTCACATCTATGTTTACATGAATGTCTCACAAGCCCTGCCAAAATCCATTTGCTTAAGCTACAGGAACTCGAATTAGATCCAAAACATCAATTATGAGCACATGTCATTTCACTGCCAAAAATGTCATGAACGTGGCCATCTCTTTCGTGATTATCCCTTAAATGCACCACCAGCGCCTGCTAAGGTATCTGTAGAGAAAGATGTCGAGGGTTTTGAGAAGGTGATAAATAAAAGAAAGCTCATTAAAAAACCAATAACACAGCAAAAACGGAGGAAAGAGAAGCAATAGTTTGAAGCCTTATCCAAGGATTTTGAAGGATAAAAGGAAAGAAAAGGTCTTGACCTAAATCCCAGAACACTAGAAGACAATTAAAGGCTGCATTATGGATCCTAAGGAACAGCACAAAAGATGGAAAGTTGACTATGAGAATTACTATATCTATGTAGAAGGAAATGAAGAAATCATAATTAGGGGAGAGGAAATATCTTAATTCACCATGCAGGGTCTCTACACCTCTTATGCTCACATCAATGTTTACAAAAATATCTCACAAGTCTTGCCAGAATCCATTTGCATAAGCTACATGAACTCGAATTGGATCCAAACCATCGACTATGATCAAATGCCATTTCACTGCCAAAAATGTCATGAACATGGCCATCACTTTCATGATTATCCCTTAAATGCACCACCAACTCCTACTAAGGTATCCGTAGAGAAAGATGTTGAGGGTTTTGAGAACGTGATAAATAAATAAAAAGCCCATTAAAAAACCAATAACACAGTGAAATACAAAAGGAAGCAAGAGAAGCAATAGTTTTGAAGTCTTATCCAAGGATTTTGAAGGAGAAAAGGAAAGAAACGGTCTTGATCTAAATCCCTGAACACCAGAAGACAATTAAAGGCAACATTATGGATCTTAAGGAACACCACAAAAGAAGGAAAGTTGATAATGACAATGACTATATCTATACAGAAGGAAGTGAAGAAATGATATTTGGGGGAGAGGAAATAGGAGCCTCATAAGACGTAAAGGAAATGTTAATTTCTAATACTAGATATAGTTATATTCCAAGAAATTTTTAAAACCCAGTAAATTATTTTATGTAATTACCGAATAAAATACACTGGTATTTTAACTCATAAAATTAGCAACAGAAGCACAAATAGGAAATCAATCACACAACAAATATAAACTCTCCAATTATCCTTCATTTTAATTTCTCAAAATAATGAGGGCTACCTTACAAGGAAATCAGCCCATAGAGAATTACAAAATTGTATACAACAATGGTGTTAAATTTTGAATACCAACCAAAATTATTTTCTCATGGCAATTTATTTTATCCCCAGCAATTTATTTATTTACTCAAGTAAACACTTAATTACTGAAAAATAAAATCACTGGTATTTTTAACTTCTAGAAATAAATATATGCAACAGAATTTAAATCAGAGAGATCAATCACACATTGCAAAAATAATTCACCCACAACAATTCTCCGTCATCTATTAATCTGAAAAATCTAAGTTTTCGACACACAAAGATACAAAGAGAAAGACAATATCTGAAACCTATAACTCGACTCCCACAGAATGAATTCAGCCCAAGGAATTTTGCTTCTAGGAAATCAACCTTCAAAAGAAATCGGCCCAAATAATCAGCCAACAAAATCGACCTACGCCCTCCTTGCATGCCGCTGTTGCACACTAGGGAAAACTCGGCCCTCCAGCAATTCAACTTTCTCCAAATCAAATCGATCTCCCTCTAGCAACTCAACCTTGCAATTCCCTCCACTCAGTGTCCTGGATTCGCCCTAAAACCACTTGCACATCTCCTTCTCTGCGCTCCAGTGCACTGAGCCACTCACACTAGAGAAAATTGCTCTCTTCGTGATGACTCGCTCACTTGAGTTATGTGTGTCTTCACCTCTTCACTAGGCCTCCCTTATAATCTTCATTGAGACCAAGTTCCTAACCCTAATCTCTCTTCCAAAACATCTAGGAGATCAATAGTTGAGATTATTTCTAAGTCACTTAAATAATTAAATTATTATCCTTAGAAAACGACTTAATACTTAATAGTCCACAATAATTAATTGACTTTAATTATTGTATTTTTCCTAAGTTAAGACTTAGGAAAGAAGACATAAATCACTTACTCCACCAACCAAGCACCTAGAAGAGGCAAATAATGTCTTCCACATGCTAAGACACCAAGTCTATGTAGAAGACTTTCTAAAGCTATCACAAACTTCAACAAATAGAACATGGAAAAACTCAACCCCTTGGAAAACTCAGCCCGCGGAAGAATCCCAATTGCAAATTCCGCTTTCCTCTCTCCTAACCGCCCCTCATACAACCCATTCAATAGACAACTCACTCAAGCCAAGCCAAGTCGTAAATCATATGGCTTCCCTGCGTAAGCCCTCAACTTGTGCAAGCTAGACCTCGGCCCTCAGCAAATTTGGTGCTCAGTGACTCAACCTCCACAAGTTTCCTTCTCAAGAATTTACTATTGCAATGCTTCTTCCTCCTTAGCCCTGGATCTCTCACTCTTCACTTGACAAAATCACTTTCTCAATGATACGATGTGTCTTCCTCCTCTCCTTATGCTTTCTTTTATAATTTCTTATTGAGCTAAATCCATAACCATAATCTCCAAAGTGATGGATGGCTAGGATTAAATCCTAACCCACTTGAGATCAACAATAGATATTAGATCTAATTCACTGAAGTGAATAGTTCATTTTTCTTTAGAAAACCTTAGCACAATAGCCAACATTAAATAATTAATTAATCAATGTGCTTTTCATAAGTTAGACTTGGGAAAGAAACATAAAAGTCAATTACTCAAGAAATCACGCAACTACCTTGAGAGGTTTTGGTGAGTCCTACATCCTTGACACACAGCCTATGTTAAGTACCTATCCACTGCAATAATCATCAATGGGAATAGGAACTTGGGGAACTAGATCTACAAGGCACAGCAAAAACATGGGAGTGAAAAGATACTAACTCCATCACGGAAAAGCAGTTACAACTCCTAAAAAATGTGTTCATTGAGAGTAAAGAAAAGCAGAACACTCAGATTCGAGGTAAGAACCCAACATCCCCTTCTTTGGGAGAAAATACTAAAAACCACCAATGTCAAAGAGATTTCCAAAATTGCAGAGGAGGAGAGAAAAAGAGGTAGGAAAAGAAATGAAAGATGGTTTTCCCCATCGGGGTTTCTAGGGTAAATCACTGTGTCAAAATTTGTGTAGATGGTTTCTATTTCCACTGCATTTTAATGTTTCAGAACTCAGTGTATTGCTGTTCATAAAATCAGATCTGGAAAATATTTTATCTTTCGAGTTTAAGAATCTAGGAATAATTTTTATTGGAATAGTATATCAAATCTCAGTTCGGAGAAACAAAACAAAAAATAACAAATGGATTTTGTGACAACATTCCTAAAACCTGAAATTACCCTTTTGAAACCTTCTCCTTTCCATGCATGCACTAAGCACTGCATGTCATACAAGTGCATGGGAACCCTGTTTAAAAATAGCACTGAGGTTTGAAGATGTCTAAACTAAAGTGTTGACTATGGCATCCCCCAGAGTAAATGAGAAAATTTGGAAAGAAGTCGCCATGATCTCAAACACTAGAACCAAGAAGGTGTTATCATGAAAGTGTTGAATTTAACATTTGAACTTGCATGGGTAAGTTAGGTGTTAAAAGGACCTCCTCACTTATGAAAACGGTGATGATCTTGTACTTCCATTTCTGCAATTGTTCAAATATGGAAATGAATTTTGAAGAATATTTAAATTAATTCCCTTTAGTTTTCCAAAAGACCTTCTTGGTCCCAGGGGACAGTAAATCATCACCACATGGAATAAGATATCAATGAGTCCGAGTTAACATTGTGATAGCATGCTTAGATCTTTTAGGGTAGCACCAATTCTTACTTTTATAGGAGTAGCATTTGCACTCCCACTTTGTATTGACACTTATGTATTGTGCAATCTCATTGACACAACTGTGGTCATTTGTTGGATATTAATAAACTTGTCTCATCTTATCTTATACAGGTCAAGAAGGTTCCCGTGCAAGTACATGATCAAATGTCACAACTTGCCCCAGTCATAGTAGGGGTGGCGTCTATGCAAAATGAAAATTTATTTATAATTTTATAATCTAGAGACAAATTTTGGAGCAAAAACTAACTATGGAAATATCACAAAGAGCATTAAACTACTCTGACAAGCTATAAGCAATTCTAAAATAAAAATTCATGATCACAAAATGCATCTCGTTTCCTTCTTGTAATACATGGATCACATAGAAGTTGAAATGATTATCAAAGAACAACTATTTTCCTGCTTGATTGTCTAGTTTGTTTATGATTGCAACATCTCTTGGCCATTAAAGGTATCTGATCCAAATTCATTCCTCTATTCTGGAGAAAATTGTAAAAGGGCTTAGACACAAGCATGCCACTGCAAAATAGTCAAAAGGTATGTCGAAAAGAAGGAACACAAGATGGAAAATGAGCAAAGAATCTAACTCACAACAAAATAAAATAAGAATTCCTTTCAATATTGTTGTTAGCTATGTCCTGAAATGCAATACAACTTTCCAACAAGCAGTGGGCTTGTAGTATGTAGGAAAAGTTATAATGAAAATGACCAGGGTACAAAGCCCAGGAGGTGTACCCCCCATGCTAATATAGTTGAAGCAGATATACTAGGTGCAAGTATTGGGTGACTCTGACAAAATAGATACTGCTTAACTGTGGCATTTAAATCGAGGATAGTAAGGTAGTTGCAACAATGATACGTAAGGGGAAGTGGAGCCAACTATTGAAGCAAGAAGCCATAACCTATCAAATAGGGAAAATTGAAATGTAATGCAAGTTATAAACAATATTGTGTACCTCACAACCCTACCAAAAGTCAAAATAAACGAGCTATTTCTGGAAACATTGCTTGCTCATTACCATGAGACATAAGACAGCTTTCTAATTTCAAAAGCACATATGAGAAATGTACTAAAACTGAAACAAGTCAAATAATTCAGGAAAAGATTAACACCACTCACAGTCATCTTGGATAAACCTTCAATTCCTTTTAAGCTTTGAAGACAATTTCCTGCAACTGAAAGCCATTTCAAGTTTGCACACAAGGCCAATCCCTGTCCAAAGTCATCAAACAATACATGTAAAAAATTAAAATGGCTATAGCTAAGGAAAATACTGTTCACGGCATATTGTATCATATCCCAAAATGGCTATTGCCCAAAAAAAACAGATCAGTTTTATGTATTACTGTAGTTTTCACTTTTCACCCTAATAGCCTTACACTGAAGCATTACCAATTAAACACAGTAAGTAGTGATGCAATAAATATTCTGTGAGAATTCCTTCATGAAAAAAACCAAAAAGACGTACCATAAGCAATAGAAAATAATAAAAATGGTTAGAATCCTAGAAAGTAGGAATGAGTAACGATGAAAACAAATGATAAAAAGGAGAACGGGTGTTTGCAGCTTCAGACTCTGAATTGAACTAGGACAAAAAAATAAAGTCAAAAAAATTGAGTCATCTTTATTGTGGCATTCACCAGATGTTTGGGTCCATATTTCCAACAAAAAAGAATCTAGTGTCACAAGGGAATGACTTAACCCAAATAGAGGGTGCACCATCCATGCTTCCCACATTTCTGGGACTAAGAAACTCAGGAGGAAGTTTCCCTATGTCCCCCTTTGGGCATGTTACCCACCAAAAGTGGGTGATCACATAAGAGAAATTTTTCTCCTTTCATCTTTTCAACCGGCAGCCAGCAGCCCCTGACAGCCACTAGTAGCCGATGATGATGTGCCATTCATATCTTCGTTGCCTGCATCAGTCATATGTTTCCTCACTTGGTCGGTGACCACATAGGAGAAATTTTGCTCCTTTCATATCTTCAACTGGCAGCCAGCAGCCCCTGACAGCCACTAGTAGCCAATGATGATATGCCATTCATATCTCCGCCGCCTACATCAGTCATATGTTTCCTAACCCATTTGGCAAGAGCGCACGTTGGAAGGTGGGCTTCCGATCAAAAGGTAATTTTTATTCATTTTGCAATCGGGTGCTTATGTTTGGTTGTATTTTGAGCATTTGGCATGGATTATGGGGTAACTTGGAAGGAAGAGGGGCTTTGACCATCATTTTGTTGCCTCACCTTAAATGGGGGTTAATCTTTCACCCTAGTCCAATGGGATCTCATTAGTTCATTTACTTGGTGTGGAGGGAATCTCTTTCCAGTGGTTAATCTTTCCACCTCCCTTCTTTAGGTTCAACTGACCATTCTGGTACAAGGGAACAGTGAGGGAAAAAGAGGTAAATGGATTGCTAAAATCCAAGAATACAACCTAGAGATCAAACCCACGAAGCTGATCAAGGGGCAGGGATTAGCTAAAATCTTGTCTGGATCAAACTGCCAAGCCTTGGGTATAAATTCCCTGACAGGGAAAGGAGAAAGTTGAAGAGAAGAGGAGCAGAATAAGGTCAAGATTGCAACACAGAAAACCCAAATGAAGTACCTCGTGTCTCACTGGTATAAACATATAATCCACTATTTACTTTTTCAATTGTCCAGTCAATTTTGATAAAGTTAAATACAAGGCTTTGAAACTACAAGCCCAAAAGTTTGTCATTTCAAATGGCCAACTGTATTGGAAAGACCAAGTGGGGAATTTGCTTTTATGCCTGGTTGAAGAAGAGATCCATAAAGTGAAGGATGAGTTCCATAATTGTGTGTGGGGGGGCATTATAGTTGGAGAGCTATATAGCCCATAAAATTCTCAAAGCAGGTTTCTATTGGCCCAAGTTGTTTGGTGAGGTACATGCATATGTTTAGGCCTGTGAGAAGTGCCAAATGTTTGTCGAAAAGCAGAAATTAGCACCTTTTCCTTTAATCCCTGTTTTTGTTGAAGAACCTTTCAGACTGTGGGGTTTAGACTTCATTGGGGAAATACACCCGCCCTCCAGTGGTCAGCACAAGTGGATTCTTACAGCCATCAATTACTTCACTAAGTGGGTGCAAGCAGTCCCAACTAGAAATACAACCAATGGTGATTATCAAATTCATGGAGGAAAATATCCTTGCCAGGTTCGGTTGCCCAAGGAAGATTATTACTGATAATGCTCAAGTTTTTAAATCTGCCAAGTTTCTGAGCTTCTGCCAGAAATATAACATCATTGTGGGTCACTCCACTAGCTACTATCCACAGGGAAATGGATTGGCTGAATAATCAGATTAAACCTTTGTGAAGATTCTTAAGAAGACAATATCAGAAAATCAGAAAAACTGGGACTCACAACTGAAGTTTGCTTTATGGGAAAATAGAGTTACTACCAAGAGGTCAATTGGAAAATCTCCTTTTGAATTAGTGTATGGGAAAGCTGCAATTTTCCCTATACAACTAGCAATTTCAGTGGCCAAAATTCTACAGGATGTTGATGAAGAGCCAAATTCTCTAACCCGGAGGATCAATCAGCTGGTAGAACTTCAAGAAAACAAGGGGGAGGTGACTCAGAATCTGATTCAATATCAGGAAAAGATGAAGGCTCTGTTTGACAAAAAGGCAAAAAACAAAGCCTTATAGCCAGGGGTTTTCGTGCTCGGGTGGGATGTTAAACGAGAAGATAAAGGAAAACATGGAAAGTTCGATCCCTTATTGTTTGGGCCTTTCAAGATTGTTGAGGCAAAGGGGAACAATACTTTCTTGTTAGAAAACTTGGATGGTGAAGTGCTTGAGATGCCTGTCAATGGGCAGTTTCTCAAGCTTTACTTCCAACATTAAAGAAGTCCATTTTCACCCACTATACATATTGGCTACAAGTATGCAGGTTCTCAGCACTTTACCAACAAGGCAATATCCCGAGTTGGAGCCAATGTTGTCACTTATTACACCTTTTTGCAATGATGTCAAACGGTGGCCAAAAAAGGGAGAGCCTAAGTGCAAAAAAACCAAAGAGGAGAGCAAATATCAGAGGCTGAAATCACGAGGAGGAGGAAAAAATCAAAACCCTAAGTTTCAAAGTCAAAAGGAAAGCTGAAATCCAAAGGGACGCCAGAATTTTGGGACCCGATCACATCAAAGCCTGATATCGAGAAGGCTGGCAGGAAGGCATATCGGAGGTTAGTTTTTCGGAGCATTGCAACTCTTTTTAATTCCTTTCAAAACCTTACAATGAAGAGGCACTCTGATTTAGGCTGGCACTTGATCGCCAAGCGTTCCAAAGGACCAAGGGGCACAGAACACAACGGGACCTCTAAGCATATGTCATCGAAACATCTGAGTTTCGGAACTCCTTAACAAATACACTTTTTGGAAAGCACTCAAATCTTGGAGGAAAGGGGAATACAAAGGAGACTTTTGAAAATCCAAAGACCCCATGACCTTTTCTCTCCTCCAAAGAAGACACCTGGCAGCTGGTGATTGGTCCCGAAAAGCAAACATGGTTGATGATGTCAGCATCACATGACAGCATGGGGGACACGTGGCAGTCAATTTTGGCATTTTTAAGGGTCTAAAGGGGCAAATATGGGTGACACATGTCACTATAAGGAGGCGCCACATGGAGATGAGGACATCACCATGACATCACTTCGGAGGTCTGCATTTCGGAGGATGGTTGCCATCGGAACTTACTTTTAATTCCTTTTTTAAAATCTTCCGATGAGAGGGGCTTCGATATATGCTGGTACTTGGTCACAAAGACTTAAAAGAACCAAGGGCGCAATGCTGGCCGGAGCACCTAAGTGCTAAGAAGGAATATCGGAGGTTCAATGCATCAGAACTCTTTCGGAAAAACTTCCGATGAAGAGGGCTTCCGATACAGACTGGCGCTTGGACATGAAAGTACAAAAGAAACTAGCGCAAAACCAAGGACCCTAGGGACCCTTTCTATTAATTTTAGATATGTTCTATGCTGATAGCAAATTTACTTCAATTTTCCATATTAGCTCAATATCAATTCCAAATTAGCAATCACATTTAGCGTGATAGTAAAATGCAGATAGAACATAGACATAAATCGCAGAAGACAATCAAAGACAAGAGGACACAAGATGTGGCTCCAGCTAGGGACAAACCCCAATGTGGGGAAACCCTTGATCAATTCTTCTTGTATGTTCTTCAACAATTCAGCAAAGAGAGAGATAGTACATATACATTAGAAGTCAACATTTTTACTTATCTAAATAAGAGCAAAGATCTTCTCTAAGAAGATGGCACATGAGGCAGCTGATCTGATCTCAGGTGAAGGCATACTGCTTCAACTGATCCTCCAAGGTGAGTCCATCACCATGCAGCACCCATCATTGTGCTACACCTCATCATCATGTTGCACCCGTCACTATGTTGCACCCAATCATTGAGTTGCTCTTCATCGCTATGTTGCTCCCATCACTGAAAAGTACCACATCATCATATTGTACTCATCATCAATAAGCTGCTGCAATGCATCGTGTTGCTGCTATATCTACATGCCCATCATCACCATGTTGTACCATTGTGCCTATACTGCATCCATCCTGCCCACATCAGTCACTACATTTATCATGTTGCATTCATCCAAGTATGCTACATCTAAACATACTGTCAATACAACCATGCTGATGTTGACAATACAACCATGCATGTGCAGCACCATACTGTGTTGCACCATACTATCCATTGTGTTGCACCTAAACATACACTCATCCATGCTTGTTGTAATCATCATGTTGTACATAAAGCATCCAATAGGCTGCAACCTATTTACGCTTATCAGCCTTAGCTGCTTGCTATGGCTTGCAGCCTAGCAAAGCAGCTAGGCTATGGTTGTTTAGGCTTCGTATTCAGGCAGTGGAGAGCTTCTCTAGGACAGCGACCAAGTCCTCTAACAGTGCTCCTTAACTGCCTCTAACAGCCGTCCTAAACTGCCTCAAACAGTGCTCCAAAACTGCCTCTAACAATCTTCCTAAACTGCCTCTAACAATCCTCCTTAACTGCGGATAAATTCCTTTCATTGACTGTGTCTAGGGAACCAACATGACATATAAGACTGTGGTTAGGGCTTACACTTCACAGCAGTTAGGGCACATGAAAAACCCTCCTCAAATTGCGGCCTAGAACAGCGTATGAGGGATCTCTTTTAGGGACAGCATTTAGCTCTTCACCATGACTGTGTTTAGGACAGCTTTACCATGACTGTGTTTAGGGCAGCTTCACCATGACTGCATTTTAGGACAGCTTCACCATGACAGCGTATTAGGGCAGCTTCATTATGCAGCGTAGCTTCTTCTTACCCATGAAAACAACTAGGTCTAGGGCATCTCCTTAACTCCCTTTAGACCTGCAGCTAGGGCATTCTGTCTTCGTGACTATGTTTAGGGCATCATTAGGCCAGTGGTTAGGGCTTGCTTCATACCAGTGTTTAGCCTTCTCCATGATAACGTAGAGCCTTCATCATTAGGGCAGCATTGTCTCTTAGGATCTCTCCTCCCACCAAAACCCAAAGACAAATGGAGAGGAAGAGATCACAAGAAGAGTGTGTGTGCAAATGACTAGCAAACCACCTCTTTTTATACTAAAACGTTGAGCACAAGTGTGGGCAATTTGGTTGTTGGCTGACCTTGACGAATTGTCCCATAACACAAATAAATTCATATCACCATGAATACATGTCAGAATCGGATGATCTTTGGATCAATCCTACACCTCTTGGCGAAAGGAATCCAAGAAAACTATCAACTGCCATGAATAAGTATACCCACTTCGAGTTTGGCCCTAGTTGCCAATTTTAACACTCCCTCTCAACTAGGGAGAACTCCATTTGCTAATCCATCTACCAGACTGTACTATCCCTGTCATCAGTGCCCTGCACTGCTCTGCTGAACTATGAAGAAGAAGTGATCGAGAATGTATCATACCATTCTCTACTAACCCGAAGTCAGTCCCATATAAAAGAGAGTGTCTCATACCACTCTTACTGACTTGAAGTCAATTCCAATAAAGAGAGTGTGTCATACCACTCTTACTGATCCGAAATCAGTTCCAAAAGAGAGTGAGTTATATCACTCTTACTGACCCGAAGTCAGTTCCAATTGATCCCATATCAATATCATCCTAGCATAGGGAGTATGGTAGTAACATGATGCGTCCATCGGTACTACTATGGTCCCTATCTTCATTTCCCTACTCATTGGCCAGATGAGAGGTACTTCCCATGAGTCCCAGACTGCATGGATAGGATGTCTCAACAGGAGAAGGACGAACCACTCATCCTACCTACATGTCGCCAGGGGTATCCCAGGGGAAGGTTGAACCACTCACCCTGTACACAACAAATCACTAGGGGAAGGCTAAACCACTCACCCTATGACTGTGTCTCGGCAGGAGAAGGATGATCCACTCATCTTGTGTACATGGCAAACCATTAGGGGAAGGTTGAACCACTCACCCTATGGTTGCTCATTGCTCCACGATGTACCCCAAGCCCCCTGGAGCTCCCAGAGCTCAATGTCCATATCATATAGGACCCTTAGGAGAGAGTCTCTCCACGACTTCTAGTCGTTCTCGAAAAGTCAAAAAATTGACCTTTCCTAGGGGCTTTGACAAAATATTGGCGACCTGCATATCAGTCCCAATGCGATGGAGCCTTCTTGCTCCTCGATGTATCATATCCCAGATAAAGTGGTACCTGATGTATATAATGCTTGGAGTGATCATAGAACACGATATTCCTCAACAATTGAATCCCCCTTTGGTTGTCACAGAAGATCACGACAGTATTCAGCACGTGTCCAAACAACTCACTGAAGAGCTTCCACAACCAGACAGTTTCACAGGAGGCCATACTCACTGCTAGGTATCCGGCCTCATCGGTGCTCAAAGCAACCGACTTATGTTTCCTGCTCATCTAGGATATCAAAGCAGAACCCAAGGAGAACCAGCACCTAGAAGTGCTCTTGCGATCCTCCACACTGCCTGCCTAATCAGCATCAGACTAACCATGCAGCTTCACATTTCCAACCGTGTATCTCAATCCATGAGAGATTGTACCCTAAAGATATCTCAAATGATTCTTGGCACCAATCCAGTAAAGCTCAACCATATATGATCTCAACATGCTAACAGCAAAACATATATCCAAACAGGAGTTCACCAAGAACATCAATGCTAGTATGAGTTTATGAAACTCAGAGGCATTTCTCAAATCAGGTCTGACATCACTACCGCATAACTTCTTAAAGTTAGGCTTCATCGAGGTAGTCACGGGCTTGCAGTTCATCATTCCAAATTCGAAATCCAACTCCCTCTTACTTTTGCAAATGAGAGGGTTTGCACCCGTTAGAAAGAGGTCGTCCTCATAAGGTGCCAGTATGAGAGGTCTATCATCCACAACTTCAAAGCAAAGGTTTGGATCGGCTTCACTCCTAGTGAATCTCAATTTCATCAGATAGCTATCAATCCTTTCATATCAAGCGTTGGGTGTTAGCTTCAAGCCATAGAGGGCTTTCTTCCACCTGCATACACGAGACTCCCAATCATGAATATCAAACCCCTCGGGTTGTTCCAAACCTGTGGACTTGCTACACGAGGGGAATGGTCCCCTTGTAAGATTTTCCTTCGGTACATCTTGGACATGTACCTCTAAGCTCTTCATGAATTCAGGCATCCCCATCACCATCTGTCTCACATCGGGTAGGGCCCCATACCTTTGGTGCTATAGAAGAGATGTGTCAACTGACATGGTCCCCAATGGACTTCCTACAACTTGATACAAATTGCCAACCCTAAACCCAAGAATAAAAGCATCTTGAAAAATTCCTTTTTCAAACACGTACCCTTCCATCGATGAATGCCACCTTGAAACCTTGGATTTCCATTGCCGAAATGGACACCAGGTTCTTCTTGAGATCAGGGACATAAAGAACTTGTTAATGAATCGTGCTACGCTTATTCAATTGAAGGGTAGCATTCCCTACACCCTTTCCGGGATAGGTGCCATTGGCTCTAAGTATAATCTCCACGATTGATTCAATATCTACCAAATTAGAGAGAGCTTCCTTCTATCCGATGAAATGCCTTGAAGCACTACTATCAATAAGCCAGATTCACAAAGAGTCTGGAGGAGAAGAAGTGGAGAGGGCCAATATAAGATAATACTTCTTTAGCTTATCAGAAACAACATTTGATTCCTCATACCTGGAGTTCCTTGCTTTCTTTGAAGAGTCGGCCATTCCTTGATGACCTTCATTACCTGTCATTCCTCCCGTCATTGAAGATGTCCCTGGAATGACTATTATCATCATCACGTGATGTGTCCCTACCATTCGTACACTCCTTCGCATAATGGCCAAACTTATTGCAAGCAAGGCATCTGCCTTTCCTTCCACCCTTAGATCTGGACTTCCCATTGAAGTGATCTTTAGGTAGGCCATCAGATGCTTCTGCTACGCCACTCGGATAATATTCTCTGCTTCGACTTCACCCTTGGTGAATTTGAAGTGGGATTGAGCCTTTTGTCCTTTCCCAATAGTCTTCGCTAATTGCTCTTTCGCTCTTGCTTGGGCTTTGTCTTCACCTCAGCTCTGATTCCATGTTAATTTTAGGTATGTTCTATGCTGATAGCAAATTTACTTCAATTTTCCATATTAGCTCAATATCAATTCCATATTAGCAATCACATTTAGCATGATAGTAAAATGCAGATAGAACATAGACATAAATCGCAGAAGACAAACCAAGACAAAAGGACACAAGATGTGGTGCCAGCCAGGGACAAACCCCAATGTGGGGAAACCCTTGATCAATTCTTCTTATATGTTCTTCAATAGTTCAGCAGAGAGAAATAGTACATATACATCAGAAGTCAACATTTTTACTTATCTAAATAAGAGTAGAGATCTTCTCTAAGAAGATGGCACATGAGGCAATTGATCTGATCTCAGGTGAAGGCATACTGCTTCAACTGATCCTCCAAGGTCACTCCATCACCATGCAGCACCCATCATTGTGTTGCACCTCATCATCATGTTACACCCGTCACTATGCTGCACCCAATCACTGAGTTGCCCTTCATCACTATGATGCTCCCATCACTAAGCAGTACCACATCATCATGTTGTACTCATCATCAACAAGTTGCTGCAATGCATCGTGCTCCTGCTATATCTACATGCCCATCATCACCATGTTGTACCATTGTGCAGCACTGTACTGCATCCATGCTGCCCACATCAGTCCACTGCATTTATCATGCTGCATTCATCCAAGTATGTTGCATCTAAACATACTGTCAATACAACCATGTTGATGTTGACAATACAACCATGCATGTGCTGCACCATACTGTCCATTGTGCTGCACCTAAACATACACTCATCCATGCTTGTTGTAATCATTATGTTGTACATAAAGCATCCAATATGCAGCAACCTATTTACACTTATCAGCCTTCACTGCTTGCTATGGCTTGCAACCTAGCAAAGCAGCTAGGCTATGGTTGTTTAGGCTTCATATTCAGGCAGTGGAGAGCTTCTCTAGGACAGCAACCAAGTCCTCTAGCAGTCCTCCTTAACTGCCTCTAACAGCCCTCCTAAACTGCCTCCAACAGTCCTCCTAAACTGCCTCTAACAATCCTCCTAAACAGTCCTCCTTAACTGTGGATAAGTTCCTTCCATGGACTGCATCTAGGGCACCAACATGACACATAAGACTGCGGTTAGGGCTTGCACTTCACAACAGTTAGGGCACATGAAAAACCCTCCTCAAACTACGGCCTAGATCAACGTATGAGGGATCTCTTTTAGGGACAGCGTTTAGGTCTTCACCATGACTGTGTTTATAACAACTTTACCATGACTGTGTTTATAACAGTTTTACCATGACTGCGTTTAGGGCAGCTTCACCGTGACTGCGTTTTAGGGCAACTTCACCATGCAGTGTATTAGGGCAGCTTCATTATGCAGCGTAGATTCTTCTTACCATGACAGCAACTAGGCCTAGGGCATCTCCTTAACTCCCTTTAGACCTACAGCTAGGGCATTCTGCCTTCATGACTGTGTTTAGGACATCATTAGGCCAGCAGTTAGGGCTTGCTTCATACCAGCGTTTAGCCTTCTCCATGATAGCACAGAGCCTTCTCCATTAGGGTAGCATTGTCTCTTAGGATCTCTCCTCCCACCAAAACCCAAAGACAAGTGGAGAGGAAGGGATCACAAGAAGAGTGTGTGTGCAAATGACTAGCAAGCCACCTCTTTTTACACTAAAACATTGAGCACAAGTGTGGGCAATTTGGTTGTTGGTTGACCTTGACGAATTGTCTCATAACACAAATAAATTCATATCTCCATGAATACATGTCGGAATCAGATGATCTTTAGATCAATCCTACATCTCTCGACTAGAGGAATCCAAGAAAAATATCAGCTACCATGAATAAGTATACCCACATGGAGTTTGGCCCTAGTTGCCAATTTTAACACTTTCTCTCTCCTCAAAACTAGACACATGGCAGCAGATAGTTGGTTCCGAGAAACTGATAGGGCATATTACGTCAGCATGACGTGGCGGGACAAGGACATGTGGTAGGCGATTTCAGTGTTTCGGAGGGCCTAAACAGACAAATCTGGGTGACACATGTCACTATCCAGGAGACACCATATGGAGATGAGGATGTCAACAAGATGTCACTTCAGAGGTCTGCATTTCAGAGGAAGAGGCCATCGTAACTCTGTTTTAATTGGCATTCAAAAAGTCTTCCGATGAGAAGCGCTTCAATATTTGCTGGCACTTGGTCACGAAGACTCAGTAGAACCAAGGGCTCGGACCATGGCCAAGCACCCAAACATTATAAAGCATTTCAGAGGGAAAGGCCATCGGAAATTTTATTGGAAGGAGCTCTGAAATCATGTGGCATTTGGTCACAAAGACCTAAAAGAACCAAGAGCGCAAAGCTGGGGCCCAGCACCGAGAGTTGTGAGCCCATCGGAAGTGGGAGTTTTCGTAACCCAAATGTTGATTCCAATTTGAAAACTTCTGATGGTGAAGGGGCTCCGAAATAATGTAGCAATTGGTCATCGCCATCCGAGGAACCAAAGGCGAAGCACGAATTACAAAGGGAGATAGGCCCTCAACAAAAGCCCAAAGGCTTTAGCACCCAAGCATTGAACCTGAGGTCACAGCACCCGGTCCCATGGGATAAACAGAAAGAGGAGCTTGAAAGGCATCGAAACTTTATGTTTTCAAAAGGTTATTTCAAATGAAGTTACGAGGATAGCAGGCTCTGATATTGCGCCTATGTATTAAACCTTTGGTCACAGGTAGTGGTCCCATGGTTGAGAAACGAAGGAGCTTAAGCAAGAGGAGCCAAGGGCAATCAGATTTCTGTGTTTTCGTAACCATCTTTTATAAGAGTTACGAGATATATTGGGTTTCGATAAGTATGGCCTAGAGTGTATGAAGACGGATGGGTCGGCAATTATGTTACTGAGCACCACTAATGCCACCACAGTTGATCGCTTCCAACTTCAGAAAGTGGCGAATTCAAGCAATTAAAGTGAGAAAGCGACAGGCATATCGGTCGGTAAATGCAGAGGAACACCGTCGAGATACGTGCCCTGATTAGAGGCGATCACACGAGTTGGCATGGAGATATTTTGTCGTGGTCATCATTCAGTTGTCCCAAACTTTGTTATTTTGTAATTTCTACATTTTAAAGAAGGAATCAAATCTGTTGTAATCATTTGGGCAGCAGAACCTCCACATGCCTAGACAACTAGTCGATCAGACAGCTGGAGCATTGCTTAGATATTTTGTAACCATTGTTTCAAGCTTCCCCTCTCTTTATAAATAAGGGGAAGAAACTCATTTTAAAGGTTCCCAAATGTTGTATTCCAAGGGTCTGAATTTTGTCTCTATAGATGTTCCGAGTTCTGTTTACAGAGGAGGTTCCAATTTTGGTCCGAATTTCTTGCTCCATGAGTCTGCTTTGTTTCTGCACATTTTCCCCTGTTTGGGCCAGTGGTATATAATTCATTCTGGAAGATTAATGAAGAAGTCTGAGTTATTCCAAGCATTTAGGGTATGCAATATGTGTTCTCCTCTATATGTCATTTCATATGTGTTTCTCTTCCTCTGAAATTGTGTACATAGAAGTTGTTGGATTCACTCACAAATGATGGATTTACTTATGTTATATGGTAGCAAACAGTACCTGTGAAATCAGAGATTTACTATGTTATGCTGTAGCCTGTAACAGAATGTACCCATGAAATATCAAGCTAGAAACCTTAAAATACGCTCCACAATTTCTACACTTTCATCTTCTTATTCTTTCATAATTCTATTGGGATTTGTTGCTTAGGATTCTATGTTTACCTAGCCCTCTGCACTGAATTCCCTCCTTACTTTCCCTCTTCCCATCTTCACTACAACGACAAAGTTTAAGTTGCATTCTCTGTGTGTCGGCCACCAGTCCTAAAGCATTTATTCTTTTGAATGATACATAGTTCATGTGTATATTCAATCTGTCTCTGTGAAAGGGAATTGAACCAACCACCCAAATCACTTTTATTCATCTCTTGAGTTGCATCGAGTTATCTTTCAAGAGAGACTAAGATGTCCTAGGCACTAACCCTTCCCTCAACCCGGGGGGTTGTCTCTAGGAGCTACAATAGGGTCTCTAGGATTTGGCACCATACATCCTCACACCTGGGTAAGGCCCGGAACTTGGCCCTAGGAGGTTAATGCGACTAAAAAAAATAAGAGAAAGCATATGATGGTAATAAGCAACAACAAAAGAAGATCAAAATGCAAAAGATGGCAGGGACATACACATTAGCACATAAGCAAAAGCCTAGCATGAGCTCTACCTCACTCATTATGACCATCACCTGGTTCCTGAGCACATGTTGCTCTTCATATTATGAGAAGAAACCCTTGCATGTCCCAACCCCTGGTGGGGAAGATATGACTCACCATTAAGGGGGTAAGAACTATTATACATCATATAAAGCAGGCTCTAACCATTTGAGCTACGAGCAGTAATCAATGTTGCGAACATTGGCATCGGGATAAAATCGGCAAGGGTCCAGAAAACCAAAAAATCATAAAAATCAGGAAAATATCGGTAAAAATTGGCAAACATCGGCAAAATCAAGATACCATCAAAAAATCGGTAAAAATTGGCAAACATCGACCAGGCCAAAAAATCGTGATTTCGAGATAAAATCGAGATGTTACCTAGGGAGATAACATTATTACAAGTTCAAAGCATTAATTTTGGAAGGGAAGCCTTATTTGATCTATCAAATTGCCCATTACTTTCAAGCTTGGTCCACTTCGATGCAAAAATGATTAAATGCACATACTGATGTAGTTGCTAGCACTAGATATTGTGTGTAATTGTCACGTGATTCCACAGCGATGGCTTGGGCAACTTAACTGGGGCCCAAGCCTTTTAGAGGAGCATATTGACACCCACATGTGGAGCGTTGAGAGCCATGGGCCTCCAATTTGTCGCAGAGCACCACAAATAGCCATGGGCACCTCCAACACCCATAGTGTTCCAGTACTTTGGCCTACATCGATGACTTTTATGGGATGATTCACCTAGACCCAACATGCCTCCAATCGATTTGACACTTCATGAGGGCTTGGCAGTGGATATAAGGCATAAAGGAGGATAGTTTCATGCCTTGAGGCATGGGAGGGCTAGCACCACCTTGAAAGTCCCCAACATTGGAGCAGAGACGAGCATTTTGGCCACCTAGAGACCCATGAGACCACTTTTGTGCCCCAAGATGAAAATTGGGACCCATAAAGGAGCATTGATAGAGACCTAAAGGCCAACCCTTAGGAGATGATTTTAGAGGGCTCCTACTCACACCTTGGCACCAAGAAGATTCAACGCTAGCCCTAGAAGGGTTCACACATGCATGACGCCATAATTTCTCTCACCTATGGATCACACATGTGGGCTAGAGTTATGTTTGTTCATTGGCTACTAGGTTGGCTTATGACCTAGCTTGTTAGTAGCACATTATTTTATGATTTTTAGGGGTAATAGGCTAAAATTAGAACTCAAATTCCTCATATAAGTAGAGGAATGATTCATTGTATCAAATGATCATCACATCACACTTGGAATTTGGGCCTCCTTAAGTTATTTGGCCTTCTTGTCTTATGGAGTAATTGGTTTCTATGAATGCATTTTGACATTTGAAGCAAATAGTTTGTCTTTAGAGCTATTGTCTTGGATCAATGGATGGAATCTTTTTGCATGTTATATTGTAAGTGAGCTTACTGTCGAATATTTATTTTCTCTATGTGTAATGTATGGAATATGTTGAATCTAGGGTTCCTTATTATGTTGTAATTTGTTGAAAACTTATTGGATGGTATCTAGATGTCACTATTTCATGCATTACTCATGAATAACAAATGAACGAATAACAAATTAGCTCTCCCACAAAGCTCCTTGATCCATTCCATAGGTAATTGTTATGGTTTTTGGTGCTAGAGCATCAAGAATTCGGCCTCCTTAGCAACTTTTTGGTCATTCAATCAAATCATAGACTCCATTCTCCCAAGGATCTAGGCATTGGCCTCCTTTGTTGGTAATCAAACTCAATTCTTATCCATAAACTTCTCTTAACCTAATTCGGCCCCTTTAAGGCCAAGCTCTCAAACTAGGGCTTAGTGCGAATTTCTAGGCAAGGGTGATTTTTGGGATTGGAGAGTCTAAATGCCAAGGGTATGATTGGTTGCCACAAAATCAATCCCCTTCGTAGGCATTCATTTCAATTTAATCCATAAATTTCCTCACCCTAGTTGTTTGCCCTAGGGTAAACCCTAGCTTGTTGTCGCTTCAACTTGAGGGCTTTTTAGGGCTTCGTGTACCTTGTTCTCATTGAAAATCATTATTGGAAAAATTCTCCTTGCCTTGACCTTTGACCATTACAACACTCAACCTACTAATCAAGCCCTTGTTGGCATTATGGATACTGTGTTGTCCTTGATGGCAACCTACTTGATAAAGATGTACTTAATGTCAACATTTGATGAGATAAAGATGTATTTGATGTCAACATTGATGATTGTGGAACTAATTCAAACTTGTACAGATGTTATAGATGATATGGGTAGATAAGATAAGATAATTTTATTAATGTCCAACGAATGACTACAAAGTAGGTCAAAGGGACTGTCGGTTACAAAAGGGGGTCGTGCCCAGTAGGAGAACCAAATGGTTTCCTTATAAAGACAAATACTGAAAGAAAGATAGAAAATAAAAACGAGGCGGGTCGGGGAGAGCGTATGGAGCTCCGATCCCGGCCTCGCCCACTGATCTCTAGACTGCGTCGCAGGATCACTGGTGAAGAAGACCCTGGGGATGCGAATGTGGGAGTCCGATTCTCCTAACATCCGAGGTCGAGAGAGGAGAACTGTTGGTAGTTCAGTAAGGTTTGCTGGCTTGAAATAGTGGTCACTGGTTGCCTCCCATTGTGCTGTCTCCGTGATCTAATGATCCTGGACTGCCTCGCGGGGAGATGTCTGCCGCGGTTCTGCTGCTGGGTCCTCGTATGCAAGGGGCTTCTCCTCTTAACTGAACGAGGGTTTGCCGATATATGTGAGCTCGCCTGATCGGTATCTTCACTGGTTGATCTCTTAACTCCTCGGGCTGAGGGAAGTGTACTGAAGAAAGAGGTGATCTGACGAGTAGTGTTGGGTCGGCCAGGAGGCTGAAGGATATGCTCTCGATGCTTAAGAGTCTCCTGGATGTAAAGTGCGACACATCTCTGGTCCGTGTAGTTG
>APFE030452160.1:58089-77498 GCA_000404065.3 Pinus taeda | reverse complement strand
AGAAAGAGTAGAAGAAAAATAAAAGAGGCTACCCCTGAAACTGTTGTCCAAGAGGAAACTGTCCAAGAACAGATTGAAAAAGAAACTGATGTACATCATTCTGAACATGAAATTGATCTTGAGCCTGCTGTGGACATTGATCAAACAGCTCAAAGAGTCATCATAGAAACCCTTTCAGAACCTGCCAAAGAAGTTGCTCAAAAGAGAATAGAGAGAAGGAAGAAACAAAAGAAAGATAAAAGCAAAGCTGTAGTCCAAGAAACCTACCTCACTCCTGAGAATTCTAGTGAGGAAGACACTCAGCCCTTAGCTCAAAGAATGGCCAAACTTCATGAGACTGCCCTTTCCAAGAAGATGCAAAAACAAAAGTAGAAGCAACCAAAAGAGAGCATCACCACCGTGAGGAGGAGCAGCAGGTTACAAGGCAAAATGAGGACCACAAAGAACAAAGAGTCATCCTTTATTGACTTGGGCACACCTGAGAAGGTTGTTACAAAACTTGACTTTGAGAAAAGCCCTTCACATGAGGAGCAGGTTGAGACTAGTCCTCCACGTGAGGAAAGTCCTTTTGAACATGAACTTGAGTCTGAGCATGAACTTGAAATTGAGCATGAATCTGAATCTGAGCATGAGCCTAGTCCAAAGAGGTCACCAGAGATTGACCCAGATCAACAGAGATTATATAACTATTTAGAAACATTAGAACAAGTTGCTGCTGGTCCAAGCACTGTTCTACCTCTTGAACAACAGGTTCAATCAATGAAGCAAGAAATATTTGAGCTAGAGGTACTGAATCGCCACATCAAGCAGGAAAATGAAAAACTGAAGGAAAGGAGCAATGTGGACAAGATGGTTCACGATAATACAATGCTTCATATGGCTCTTTTGCAAAAAGAAAACAAAAAGTTAAAGAAGAAATGCAGGAGGCTAAACAGAGATTTGATTAATTTAAGATTCAGATGCTTGATGAAAAGACCAAGAATTGATATTTCTACACGGAGGAAGAGGAGAATATTAGATGTCTTAGTAGAGGCATCTCAACAGATGGATTAAACAATATCTTCATTGCATGAGGACATGCAATACCCTCGTAGTGGGGGTATGTAGAGCCTCTAACCTGTACCTATTTATCCATCATTACCTACAACTTTTCCTCACTTATCCCTCTCTTTTGCCTCATTTTTAATGTAAAACCACCCAGATCATCACATTAGATGTCATTAAGCATGATCAAGTGAGCTTTGCTAATGTGTGACTGTTTTGTTTAGATTTTGACATATTTACAGGCATTCCGCAGCCATCTGCTGATTCCGCAACCATCTGATGATTCCGCAGCCTTTTTGTTAATCTCAAGGTTTCACGTGTCATTTTTCCAAATGAGCCACATGGGCACTTAGGAATCAAGGTGCTCGAGGTTCCTGTGCTATTTGTTCAGCCATCCACGTCATCTGTACCTCCGGTCAACAAGGGTCAAGTTACAGTCAACAAAGGCAGCTTAACGGTGATACATAAGCTGTTGGGTCACGTCAGTTCAAACGGTGACTTGTCCGTGTTACGCGGGTTGTGGGGGACATAATCCAACTCTGGATTCAAATTCCCATAACGACCAGAACCTCTAGCTCATCCACGTAGGCTTATGACGTGTTATTGAACCTTAATTACGCATGACAGTTAGTTATTTTTCAGTTTTAGCTGTACGCGTTAGGCTATCTTTCAGATGCCTATAAAAACTTGCGTCTGCGTACGCTTAGTTACTTTTTAGTTGCTGTGTTTTATGAACTTGTTATAATTTTAGTGCATTCCCAGACTCTGTTTCAATAGTGCTGTTCTAGCACTCTTGATTGTAATTTTCTGCACATGGAGTAATAGAAGCAGTGTTGTTCTGAAGTTTTCAATACCTTGAGTCTTCTTTGGGTTATATGAATGGAGGGCCTCTGTTCATGTTAGCCTTGTATAGTATTTTATGTTCATCATTTCCTTATTTCCATTCAGCATTTCCTTTTCTTGACATATGTACAGCGTAGTTTACTTTCATGTTATTTCATTTCCAGCCTTTATTTTAAACTGATCAGCATTGTTCTTTTGCAGGTTTTTAACCCGGGATTGCTTGTGTTTTATGTATTTGCTTTATATCTAGTGGTAGTTTCAGTTGACATATTCAAAATTGCTGCCTTTACTTTATTTTCATAGCTGATTTTTAGTTTTATTTCTCAAATCTGTCTGCTAAAATATGAATGGTCTCTTTATTATAAATTGTTTATCTTTTAGAGATCAGAATACTAATAACTTGCAGCTGACTTTGGGTACTTTTTAGACTAATCTTTAACTACTTTCTAATCGTGCTTTACACAGTACTATGTGTTAGAGGCAGAGAGTTAGAAAAAGCAAAACATTATAACTAGTCTTTAAAGTAGAATTTTCTCATTTTTTATCATTTCTTAGACTTATCTTTAGCTACTTCCTAATCGTGTCTTACACAGTACTATGTGTTAGAGGCAGAGAGTTAGGAAGAGATAAACATTATCATTGGTCTTTTAAGTGATTTTCTTACCTTTTATTGCAGCAGCATGAATGGTGTCTAATGCCATTAGAAAGTGGTTCTTTGCTTTCAGTTCATTTTAATTCATTTATTTCCTTCAAGTTTTTCCTTTTCAGCAAGTAGTTAGAAACCACTAATCACACACCTTCACTCATCTAGAATTCACCTTACACACACCATCACTCATCTGTTTATAAATACATCACTCCATCTTAGGAAGATAAATTAACCGCAAACAACACCCCAAACAACAAAAAGCTCTAAGAGGTTTCTTAAGTACATATAGGACACCTTCACTTCATCAGCTTACGAGCCCCGGGTTGACAATTAATGACATCAATTTAGGAACACTAAATTGACTAAACAACTATGAAGACATTCTTGAGCAACTCTAATTGCTTCGTGTATTCGACGGCCCTCTAGGAACCCAAATTGTTCCTTAGAAATACATCTAGAGAAAATAGGCTTTATCCTTCTTGCGATAACCTTGGCAATGACTTTATACACACAATTTCATAGAGAAATTAGACGAAAATCCTCAAAAGAAGCCAAATTTTCCACCTTAGGAATTAAAGAAAAAAAAGTTGAGTTGAAAACAGTATGAATGTGGCCCCCCCAAACAAGCTTAATTAACCACCCTAAGTAGGTCAGGGCCCACAAGGTCATAATAGGCACTAAAAAATTCCACAGTCCAGTCATCTAGCCCAGTACTTTTATCTTTTTGAAATTTGGAAAAAGCCTCCTTCAATTCACCCTCTGAAACCACAGCCATCAAATCCTTATTATGATCAACCCCAATAGCCTCAGCAATATTTTTTCCAACATGTTCAGAGAAAATGGTACGAAAATGGTCCTTTCCTATAGAAGATAAACCTTCAAAGGAAGAAACTGGTAAGCCCCCGTGGCCCCTCCATACTTCAAATAGTGTTTGTGAAATTTTTCCTCTTTGCATAAGAATGAAAAAAATGTGTGTTTTCATCTCCATGGTCCAGCCAAATGGCCTTGTTTTTCTGTCTCCAATTGGCCTCCATAGAATCCAAAAGCACCTTCCTTTAAGTGCATAGCTGGAAAAACAATTCCTTAGATGCTTGAGTAGGGTCACCCTCGCCAAGGGAGGAGGAATATTGTTCAATTTTTTGTTCAATATCCTGCAAGCTAGCATCCTCCTGCAGCCAAAGCTTGGTAGCCCAATTTTTTGCCATATTTTTAATGTTTTTCATATTTTAAATGAAGTGTGTCATTGCTAATCGGTTGGCACCTTCAGAGAAGGGATGCCAATTTGCTTTGAAAAATCATAAAATCTTGGATCAAGGATCCATGGATAATTCATTTTTAAGGGACTTATCGGCTTTTGGGAGGCATCCCAAATTTCAAATAAGATTGGGAAATGATTATAAATCCCCCTCTAAGCCAACCCGTTGGTGAAACAAAGGAAAGCATTGAAGTAAGTGTTCAGCAATCAAGATTTTGTCAATATGTTCCGCCACAAAATCATCACCCAGCTGCATATTCCTCCACGTTAGCATGATTTGCCTCGAAGACAAATAAATGAGGTTCCTTGAAGCCAACATGTTTGAAAAAAATTAGGTAGGGGATCTCTCCTTGCACAAGCACCCCAGGACTCCAACTCCCCAATAGAAAAATTTAGATCACCCCCCACAATCAGGTTATCCCATGAGGAAAAGGATTTGTTGAACACATCATCCCAATATGAAACCTTGTCTTCATGAGGACCATATATGTTTATAAGGGAGATAGTATTATTCAACTCCATAAAAACTCCCACCACCCCCAGCCTATGAGAAAAACTCCATAGTTTTCCAAAAAAAACTTCCTTGTGTCCTATCCCAAAGCCAAGCCTCGAGATCGGCCACAGACATCATCCGCAATGAAACGCAAAGAGGGAAATATGGATTCAAGATAAGTAGAAACAACATCCCCTTATCCAAGATTTTCCTGGAGAAAAATAACATTAGGACGCTCAATTTGAAACAAGCATCAAAGAGAAAGTTTTTTAGGTTCACATACAAAACCCTTACAGTTGAAAGAGAGCAGTTTCATTTGGGAACACTTTGAAGGGGGAACAATTCTCTAAATGACCCATCAATGGAAGTTTGATATCCCACAACCATCTTCTCACAAGCCTCATCTTTTTCTTTGGAAATATTTGATTTTTAGCCCCGACCTCTTGATTTTGTGACAGTAACAAGGAAAAGTTGTTAGAAAATTATATATTATAGAGCAATGGAACACGTCAAATATATTGCAGAAATATAAACACGGAAAACGCATAAAACAAGAGAGACACAGATATACGTGGTTCACCTAGTTTGGGCTACATCCATGGAGAAACATACAGTATTTCCTTTTATATTATCCAGCAAACTAAAGAGATACAACCTACTGCATATCCAATGTAGTTCCCTCTTCGCTCTCACACAATCTCCTCTCTCTTTCTCACTCAGAATACAGATCTTCATAAACACAACACAATTCCCTCATACATAGTGAAGGGTTGCCTTCTAGGGAAAAAACCCTAAATTAAACATAACGTCTGCCATTAGATCTTCGCCTAATGAACAGCCCAGATTGTCTACGAAATTACAACATTTTACAAGGAAAAAATACATCTATTTTTAGCTTCGAGGGCGTTGCCCCCGATCCCCCGCCAGGGGGGGCTCCAAATAATCGTCGTCACCCCCCCCCTAGCAGCACACATTTTATGGGCAATGTTCCCACCACATTACGAACTGGGGTCCAATGCGGCAATACATCTGAATAAAGAAGATAATCAGGGTCCACACCCAACAAAAGCCATAGACCACCTAAGAGACCCTTTTCATGGAGAAAATAAGTCGAGACCTAAGATCGTGTAGGATATCCCCGCCCTCCAAGAGCCCTGAAATAACCACTGAGATAGAAGCCCTAGGAGAATAATAGCCCAAGGGAGCAAGTCAAATAGTGCAGATTTCCTTGGTTGGGGAAAAGGTTGTGACCGACTTCAAAGACCCGTTCATCCCACGCCCAGAAAAGGAGACCAAATCATCCAATCCAAGAAGAGATAAAGTATAAGTAAAAAGAGTTATAGGAGGGGGAGGATGATAAATACCCGAGGAAGGAAGAGGTTTCGTTGAAACATATTCAGAAGAAGATGGGGCTGCCTTTGATCCAGTTGATTCTGAAACTATGGGGCCAGTGTACATGACACTAGGATCCACTGATCCCAAAGACACTTGTGGGTAGCCCCCAAAACCCTCATTAGATATATTATACACATCCATCTCCACCCCAACATCTACTCGCTTCTTTTTATAAACCAGAGTCGTGCCCTCGGGCTGGCGGAGCAGAAGTTTGTAGTCGTGAACTAAATGTCCATATTTCTAGCACCTTCAACATCAAAAGGGAAACCCTTTGTAATCCATAGGTTTAATTCCTTCCCCTATCAAACCAATGTTAATAGCCTCATGCAATTTCTTGCACAGGTACAAACTATCCAGAATTTGAGCCATGGCCAAATCCCTTAACTCCTGAAAGGAATGATCAACTTCAGCAAAACAACTAATGTTGTTTTGTTAAAAAATCAGAAAGGCAGAAAGATTTTCCTATGTTGATAATTACTTGTGATGTTTTTATGTTCTTATTAACTTTATTATGTTCTTCTTTTATCTTTGTTTCATCAAGTAATTATCAAAAGCAAAATATGAAGGTCAGGGACACCAAATGTAAACGGACAACCAGGGCTAAAACCCCTATATAGGGGAAAACCCAATCAAGAAATCTTCCTTCAGTAATTCAAATTGAGATGGACCAAAACCCTAGACCAAGAGACCTTCCTCCACCAAGTTATCCTTCCAATATGATGTAGTAGCCTCTTCTTATACAACAGATTCATCCCAACAATAATCCAGCACTTCGAATTCCCAGATGTAGAATTTTGATCCCCGACAGCAAAATTTTGGCCTCCCAGTAACTGCAGAATTTTGGCCCCCTTCCAGCAGTTGCACAGCTTCACACATGTAGGAAGGAGAGAGAAAATTTTGATTTTTTATGCTTGAAAGACTCCTTCTTTTTTATCCTTCTTCCTCTTCTTCCTTGATTTTCGCACCTTTTCTAGCCCTAGAAATTGCAGATCGAACTTGTTGTGAGTGAGTGACAAATGAGGTTGAGTTGATGCCTTTATATAGTGATTTTGATGCCCATATTAGGCTAACTTGGTGGAGGAGGCCTGGAAGACTTATTTTAATAAAAAAAATATAAAATAAAATAAAATAATATAAAATAAATAAAATAAATTATTTCTTAAAAGAAAAATTCCTAAGGGTTCTTTACATTATGACATGGACAAGGACACTTGACACAAACCCTAGAAGCCTGCAATGGAGGATTGGACCTAAAAATAATTGACCCAAGCATGAAACCCATGCTTTAATAAGTCAATTTTAATAATAATAAATTTTCATTTTCTTTCTTTTAACAAATACATTATATTGATACTTAAATACATTTATGAAGATCAAACCAAGTTACATTCTTCAACACTCCTTATTAACTACGGAGGTATTCATAATTACAACATATAGAGGCACATGGAAGATCTCCAATATGAACTATGAAGAGTTCAGGCACACTCAGTTCCACGAACTAGATACCTGACCAGGGTTATCTATCCGGGTGGCACAATAATAACATTAGTGGGATTCTATGGGGCACAATAATAACAATATGGGGACTACATGGGTAAAACAATATAATGAGGGGGTTGTACTAATAACAATAAGGGGTTACACTAGTAGTATAGGGGCCTAACATAAGATGGACTAAATCTTTCAACCACTTTAGGTACCATCACGCTTGCTAACCATCAACCCAGGGATCTAGATGTGTATCCAAGGTTGGAGCTCCATGACCAATGTCGCCCTCCCTCTTCAGGATTACGAAATCATACACACATAGGCCGGCCAGATGTCCTCCCAAGCAACTGTTATTAGATGCTTCAACTCTCCTAATAAACTAGATATATACAAGTATGCTTCACAAGTGATCATCTTTCTTCATGGAGATATTTACTTGTACAATAACCCCAATCAATAATAAACTTTCAAACACAAACCATCGGGGTCCTCATTCGTTTTTATGTGGTTTGTATCATCATTGAGTTATTCAAATACATCTTGTTTGGAAGCTTTATTTTACCACTTCTTCAGTAGCATCGAATGTAGCCTCAATACTTCTCAAATATTTTGTTTGAAACTTCATATTCACTAATAGTACTTTTGCTTACTTCAGAGTATTCACTGTCATAATATGCCCTCCCTCTCAAATGGGGAGATATACTCTTTCTTCTATCTATGCTCCATCTTAACTTAGGGACATCGGCTACTTCCTTCTTCTATGACATTAGAGAAGATTCAACCTTTCATAACTTTATCAAGGTCATCTTAATCATGCTCATATGGACATCATGTGTACCTGCAAAGCTTTAATAGCAAGTACAACCAAATATATATAGAAGCATGAAGTTAATAGTATCAAAGTTATGTCAATATAATGGAACCATCAAAACAATCAAATACTTTAGACGTCAAATACCTAAACCTAGTTAGGAGACATATACTTCTAAACTTCAACTTCTTTGTAAGGGTTTGGTTACAAACCCTAGACTACAACATAAAGTGACTTAATCAAGACATCAGTCTCATTATATCTAAGGCCTAAACAATATGACATATTCTGCTATGATCTGTTACAAACCCTAGATTCCATCTCAGATACACAAATCCTTAGATATCAATATTTTAATCAAATAACAATTCTACTATACATTTTAGACTCTGCTAGGCTGGCATTAAGAGGGCCACTTTCTTCATTTTTATCATATATAGAATCAAGTTGCAAGTTGGGAGACTGACAAGTTACCTGATTTATCGGGTAATGGCTGAAAAATGGTGTTGGTAGAAGCTTTGGATCGGGTTGGTGTATGAACGGCGTTGTAGACCAGTCGAACAGCGGGGTAGTTTGCAGCAGAAAAACAAATTCAAAATCAAACTGCTGAACTGGGAAGGGTTTTACTTTTTAAAGGCGGAGGGGGCAACGGTCGTCTGACATCAGATGACGTCAGGAGGGGGACACGTGGCGGAAAATGATAAGGTAAGTCACAAGTGGAGGGGAGCAGAGGGAGGATTTTACCGTTTTACCTTCATCGCTCGCTTGTCAACAACATTGGCAAGTTTGTGATGTGGCGAGTGGTCTCAACCTTCCTTTGGCAAGTGAAAGAGCGGGGGGCAGGATCCTGCCGTGACCCCCCATAATCAATCTTGGTCGTTGATCAGCAGATCCCGCCCCACTGACTATTCAACTCCAAGGGGAAGCATCAGCTTATTTACCGCGCAAGTTCCCCCTCCCCCTGAAGTGTCTCCGGGGTCCAATTGGGTAGAGATAGACAATGATCTACCTTGAAACTTACTCAAATTTTAACCAAAATGACATTCCTCTGCTAATTTATTTCCTTACCCCATTGTGCTTGCTTGATGAAGTATGCCCTAGTTGCAGGCTCTGGTATTAGAGGCTCCTAGTGTATCACCGGGGCCTAAACTTTCCCACCTGATCAATTTGAATATTTTTGGAACCAGAGATGTTGAAAGAAAGCCTATTGATACCCCTACAAAAATATGATAGACAACAACATCCCCCATGGCCTCATAAATGGATTTTTCAAAAAGGAAGAATAGCTACATTATGGAGGCTTCCAAGGCAATGATTCATATAGTAGATGGGAGCATAGAAGCGAGTTTTTTGTAATAAGGGTTTTCCCAGAAAGAGGGAATGCACTATGAGGAAATTTTTTGCTCCAGTTTCCAGATGGTCAAGTTCTTGTATGGCCTAAGAGCTCGAACATAGACTTAGTATGAGTGATTGATGTTAGAGAGGGAGGATTGTACAAATTGTTAGGACATCTAAGATTGTGCCAAATGACTAGAAGAGCTTCTAATTCCAAGGACGCAAACAGTCAGGTAGAATGGAAGAAGTAGCCTTCTAAGAGGATATCATGGGTTGAGATTCTAAGATTCTCAGAGACGGAAGGTCATTAAGAGAAATATGCCTTCTATGAGGGGACCATACTAATCAGTAGGATACGCTTCATCGATAGAGAGAGTGGCATTGGCAGAGAGGGCAGCCAGGATTTCCATGGGAGGATCCCCTTCAATATCAGAGGGAGCACCTAGACATGGTGACCAGAAAGCAAGTATGGTGATGGATCTGATGAAGGAAGCTAACCAGTTTATGGTTGAGCCAAGGCATGCAGCGAAGCATGTGTTGAGGTACCTGTGTGGTACAGTTGGACATGGTTTGAGATACGTCTCAGGTGGTGAAGTGAGATTGCAAGGATATACTAATTCAAATTGGGCCAAGTGTGAAGAGGACAAAAAGAGAAACTTGAGGTGTTACTTCAAATTGGGATTGGCTATGATTTCCTGATTTAGAAGGAAGCAGACTTTTGTCACACAGTACAACGGAGGCGAAGTATATTGCAATTAGTGTGGCAAGCTATGAAGCAGTGTGGCTTTGAAAGCTTGTTTCATGACTCTTTGATCAGGTCACTTCATCCGCGACATGGTGCAAAATGGAGCAGTGAAGCTCCATTATATATCCACAGATGAGAATATTGCAAGCATTCTCACCAAGCCTCTATGTAGAGCGAAGTTTATATATTTCATAGATAAGCTTGGCATGATGTACAATGTCTCCTCATTGAGAGGGAGTGTTGATGTCTTTCCAAGTTCAGACAGATCATCTCTTGAGAGGCCGGATGGATTTGGTTGGGTCATGTTGATTTGACCAAGGGTGAATGGCCCAAGGCAATTGCAGGATTGGATAGATCTTATCCTAATAACCCAGAAGGGCTTGGTTAGGTCATCTTGATTTGACCAGAGGAGATAAATGAAATTCACTTGTGAATATAAAGGACTTTGGTTGGGCCATGCTGATTTCGCGAGTGGTGAATGGTCCAAGGGCATATCCTAGTTGAATTTTGTAGGTATGGTAAGTCTTCATAATTAATATTTTATCCCTTGAATTATATAACAGATCTTCTTCATGTCGGTTTCAAAATAAAGAATTTTGAATTTTTGGAATTTGAATTTTTGGATCCAAAAGGATCAAGTCAATCCTCTTAATGTCAAGTTGGCCTAGTTGGAAGAGACACCCATTCGACATCATATATGACTACATATAAATTCATTTCACCCTCCTACTCAAGCAAGCAATTTGAACTATCTGAGGCAAACAAAAAGTCAAATATGAAGAAAACCAGAACTCAAATTGAAGGCAACGAACGAGATGAATCTAAGGAAAATTATGGACAAATCGAAGGCATAGTTTATGGGCATACCAAAGTAGCATGACTAAAATTATTGGGTGCAGAAGTAGGTCGAAATTCGGCCCTAGGAGATCAGACCAGACGAGTTCATTGGGCATCAGTTTGACTTGACATAAGGGCAATTTGACTAGGTTTGACCATAGTGATATTGTTGGTCAAGTTGACCTTGTTCTTCGCTAGAAGATTTAAATGTATCTCTATTGAATCGAATAATTTCTCTAAGGAAAAGGTTGTTGGTTTTCCCCCATGTGGGTTTTCCCAAAGTAAATTGGTGTGTCTCTTGTTTGGTTGTCTCTTTATGATTTTATTGGCAATTTGTTCTTACAGTTGAGATCTTTCGTGTAATTACTTTATGATGAATGTGAACACAAGAAAAAATTAACCTAAGAAATCATAATAAGTAATTATCAGTTTATAATACCCTTGAAAAATCAACATGGTATTAGAGCCTAGGTGAAAGAGTAGCCTTGCCAAGATCTTTGAAAAAGAATACACAATCAACTAAGGAAGTTTTCCCTAGAAGTAATCAAGTTACTTGTTTGTTGGTCAAAGTAAAACCAAGCCTCTCTCTCTCCTTGAAGAAGGGTTGAAATTAGTAGATTGAAAGTCATGTTTAAACAGGGTTGAATACATCTAAAACCTCAACTTGAATCTCAAGAAGGTCGAGGGTTTATTTAAGGGCCTCAATGACTATGCAGTCTGTCCGAAAAATCTCAGCGTTGTTACAATAGGTCGAGAAGGCCTCCAAATCTGTCTCAATAGGTTGAGAGGCCTTATATATGGCCTAAAAAGATCTAAAGTATCTTAGAATGAAATACCTCAGTCAAAACTAGCATAAACTATTTCTTGTGCATGAGGTTTAATGAAACTTTCTTACCTTAGATTGTGGAGGGAATTGTACATTCATAAAGGACATAACTGATCTATTTCACGATATTTTGAAACTTGTTGTTGATTGGTTGATTTTCAATACAATGGAATGGATTATTGTAATGGGCAGTGATATTATCATACCAAGTTTAGAAATTACTAGGTCAATGCTTTAGAACTGTTTCCCCTTTGAAGATATACATGATATAAATAAAGGAGAAGTCCTTGAAATATTGAAAGTCGAATAATTCTCTTCCCCTGTTTCTCAACGCGAGCAAGGAAGTCAAGAGTTATTACAAGCACAAAGGCAACATGTGGTGGAAGCATAAGAAATGGTATATGTTATTGAAGTCAAAGATATAGTAAGCATGAATGAACACTTACTTGGGGTCATCACGATGGATGTGGAGGATAAACTCGTTGATCTATGGCAAGTAAGTTGTCTATCTCAAGAAGAATACTTCATTTTATACAAATTCAAAAGCTAACTTTTTTTTTGCAAAGATCTAAGCCTCTTATCAAAGAAAATGTTTTTTGCACTGATGTGATTACGATTATACTGGTACTATTTCTTGATTTTGGTATACGGAAAATTTAATTAGTGTTCGTAGAATGCCATAAAGGCATCTTGAAGGACATTCATAAGATCCTTATAAATTTTTTAAACCAAGTCCTCTTAAAAGAACTGAAGTTGTTTTTGACAAAATTATTGTTATTGTTTACTTAGTTTGGAATGGAACAATATTCAATTAAGGATGCATAATTTCAATTCTTTTCTTAATGGATATTGAAGACACCTATCTCTATTGTAGCTTTAAGAAGGCCAAGGATATTTATAAGTATGAGCTCGTAAGAACTTGTTTGTACACCCACTATTCTATTTTGGATCATTATAATACCTACAAGTGGGATGAATCAAATGCGTGTTTCATACATATGTATTGAAAACTATTGGCATTTTGAAGAAATATTGAATTGAACAAGATATGTATTCAAGAGCAAAAATGGTGTTGAGATCTAAATCTCTAAAGCCATGAAAAATAATTTGTACGACTAAATTAAGGCTTTTAATATTGCACAACGTGAGTGTGAACATAGTTATCAAATAAACGGAAACTATTACCTCAAAACGGGTACTCGAGTCCAAAAATCTCAAAAAAACATTAAAAAACAACCCAAAAATAAAAAGTGTTGATTCTGCATCACCATTTTTTCAGAGTAAATTTTCAATTTTTTTTTAAAATAACAGTAAAAAACAATAAAAGCCATTTTATTTCGTGCAAAAAATACCTTGAAATCGGAAAGTGTTGCACCGGAATAACGTCTTTTTTTTTCAAGGTACATATTCAATATTTTTTAATAATGATGTTAAAAATAAAATATCGTGACTCTGAAAAACTTTAAATTTCCAATGATTTTCAAGCATGACATTGACGCTAAAATATCATGTATTTGAAAAACTTTAAAATTCCAACAATTTTTAAACATGACATTAAATTTAAAATATCACTTCTTTGAAAAACCTTAAAATTCCAACAATTTTCAAGCATAGTGCTAAGAAATAATATTTATAACTGTTTTCAACCATAACATTAAAGATAAAATATCACGACTTAGAAAAACATTAAAATCTTGACAAATTTTCAACCATGAAATTAAAACTAAACATTATGATTACAAAATAATCTTAAATTTTCAAAATATTTCAAGCATGACATTATGGAAAAAAAACTTATGACTAAAAAAACTTAAAAAATGAACACGTGAATGAAAGAGTTATTGTACCAAGAGTAATTTTTTTTAAATGTTAAATGTATAGCGATTTTGAAATCTTAGCCTAAGACAACTTGATACATTGCAAAAAAAAAAAAAAATCAGCTATCAAATTGACATGCAATGTAAGTGAGCTCAACCCATTGTAATGAAAACTTAAAGACCAACCATGAAATTAACACATTGTGGGGCAGACTCAATTCATTATAACAAAAAATTTAAAATCAACTATCAAATTGCAGATAATGGGATCGGGTTGCTAGAAAAGCATCAACACGACCCTACAATAACAAAAATTCAAATATTGAAAAAAAATAAAAATAATAAATAATAACAAATAATAAAACATGATTAAAAAAAATCAAATATAAAAAATATATAGTAATAACATAACAAAAATAAAAATGTAAAAAAAAAATACCATGCCATGTAAAATTTTTAAAAAAAAGAGTAATAAAATAAAAACAAATAAATACAAAAATAAACTACAACTTTATAAAAAAAATTAAAAACTTCAAACTACGAAAAAAATAAATAAAATATCTCCGACCTCAAGGCCCAACCGACCAGGGGTGGCAAGAGGACCGATTCATGACAAAAATAAATTAAATTTCAAAAAATAATAATAATAATAATAATAATAAATAAATTAAAATAATAATAATAATAATTTATAAAAAGAAAAATTTAAATAGAAAATAAAATAAATAAAACAAAAAAAGAAATGAAAAATATAAAATATATATATATATATATATATATATAAAACAACAATAACAACAACAATAACCATTTTCTAAGTTCAAATAAAAAATAAAATATCAATAAAGAAAAGTTAAATAATTACCAAAAGAAAAAAAAAAAAATATATATATATATATATATATATTCAAACAATTAAAATTAAATATATATATATATATTTTGATGATGATGATGATGTTTAACGTCCACTAAGACCAAACTTTGGTCTATCGGACCTAAAGAAACGAATTATTTAGTTTGATTTGAAATTTTATTTCTATGCTCAAAAAACTTGGATAAAAGCCTCCCGAGCTCACTATAATTTTGACATCCTAAAAGGCTAGGAAGGTCAGTGTTGCAACAAATATTATGAAACTAAGATCCTCGATGTTCATATTCTTGTAAAGATGGCAGATCGTTTCCATCCATGGTGTTTTAGAAACTGCCCAACGATCTGTTTCACTATGGAGTTCATGAGGGTTCGTTCTAATCTTAGCTATATTAATTTAAAAATATATATATATAATATATATATATATTCAAACAAATAAAAATTTTAAATATATATATATAATGAACCCTCCCCACCCGGGACTCTTGGCCGCTGGCTGGGGCCTAGGTAAGTGTGGGAGTATTTGTACTCAAGGCACATACACAGAGAGGCTGATACGCTACCATTGGAAGTACTTGGCAATTTTAGGTACGGTGGTAATAAGGAAGCCAACAATACTAGCGTACCTGAAAAAATGAACTCCGACCAACCCATACAATTGACATGATGATGATGATGGTTAATGTCCACTGAGACCAAACTTTGGTCTATCGGACCTAAAGAGACGAATTATTTAGTTTGATTTAAGATTTTATTCCTATGCTCAAAAAGCTTGGAGAGAAGCCTCCCAAGCTCACTGTAATTTTGACAACATAAAAGGCTAGGAAGGTTAGTATTGCAACAAAGATTTTGAAACTGAGATCTCATGTGGTTGTACGCGGGGCACTCTTAGAGGAAGTGATTTTCATCCTCGACGTTCATATTCTCACAGAGATGGCAGAACCTTTCCATCCATGGTGTTTTAGGAACTGCCCAACAACCTGTTTCACTATGGAGCTCATGAGAGTTCGTTCTAATCTTGGCTATATTAATTTTCTTCTTTGAGCTAGTTAAAAAAGAGAGATACTTTTGATCTTGTAGGGTGGGGTTGATAACCTCCTTATAATATCTTAATTTTCTTTTAGTTGCTAAATCTTTCTCACCACATTTTTTCTTTGAACTTAGAAGTAACAATATTTTTAATGTTATTAATGTTTTGCAATGCAACATTCTCATCGATCTCCCAATGGTTTAACCAGGCCCTGGTGTCTTTATATCAACCTCATTTGAGCCTTAGGTGGTTTTGGCTGGAATTTAAAGCTAGCTTAGGAAGTCTATGGTCTCCTATGTTATTGAGTTTGTGCTTGTAGAACAGAAGTCTAGTCATAGCTAAGCTCTCGATAAGGGAAAGACCCACTTCTATAAGGGGAATAGGATAGGGTGTGTTGCTTTTAATTTTGAGATTATACGTTATAAAATGCTTCTAGATTTGTTCAATCTTTCTCCAGGATTCTCTAGAGATGCTACAACCCCAAACATCACATCCATATAAGATAACCGGAGTGACTAAAGTTTCAAAGAGGAACTTCTTTCTATCCCACATTACGAGGTTTGTCGTTTTACAATTATTTTCAAGACCAAAATAAGTTTTCCATCCCCCACTAATCCTTTTCTCAATGTTATAGTTCCAATTGAGCTTGTGATGAATATCAATTCCTAGGTACTTGTAGGAAGAAACTTCCTCCAAGTTACTATTGTCATACATAAAATTAGCGTAAGTGTCCTTCTTGGATTTGATAATCATATTTTGTTTTGTCAATGTTAATAATCATACCCATGGTAGAGCAGAAATCCTTAAGAAGAATAAGTTGCTTATCAAAATCAGATGAGCACCTTGTGAGAAGAACAATATCGTCTACGTAGAGAAGAAGGATGATGACTATCTCAGCTAAGATCGTGCCAGCACATCCTAATTCCTCTAAACAACCTTCTAGCTTGTCAATGTAAATGCCAAATAGGGTAGGGGAGAGGGGGCAACCGTGTTTAACTCCGATATGACACTTAATATCTTTCGACCACCCCTCATTGCTCTTTAACTTGGCAATTACATTCTCGTATAACCTTATAGCGGCAACTCTCAACTCAAAAGGAACCTTTGGCTCTTCTAATCTATTCCAAAGGTTGTTTCTAGGAACTGTATCAAAAGCCTTTCTAAAGTCCACAAAGCAACAAAAGAGATTGGATTTATCATTGCGGCATTCCTCCACAATAATCCTAAACGGCATACCTTAGACCCCGTAGCCTTACCAATAGAAAGATATCAGCATGAAAAAACAACTCAATACTGAATTTTATCCTAGGAAAGTCAAAGAATTTTGATAAATTTTTAGATATAGATAAGATTAATAATCCAACGCTATTATTAAATCTCACTGCTGCAAACAGTAACATAATAATAAATGATTACATGTTTTGTGTGTTTAAATGCAAATTACAATGACCCACTTGTCTTTTCTTGAAGCACCTTTTACGGCATGGAAGCACTCCTCTTTTCTTGAAGCACCCTTTTACGAAATGGAAGCACCATTCTTTGTATATGTGCAAACTTGTGATACTATTTCTCTCCTGGTCATTTTATAACAAATCTAAATAATTGGTTGGTTATCTCTTTCTTCACATCAGACAATTTTAATTAAGTTATATTATTCAGTTTTTAGATTCTTTTTTAGTGTTTTAGAATACAAAGGTTAGCTATATATAAAATGTGAGTATTTAATTTAAAATATTTTTAAATAAGTTATACTCCTCCGGTTTTAGATTTTTTTAGTGTTTTAGAATACAAAGGTTAGCTATATATAAAATGTGGGTATTTAATGTAAAATGTTTTTTTTTAATTTGTTTTAAAAAAATTCTAATTGTTTTTAATTGTTTTATTTTATTTTATTTGTTTTGAATTTTTTTATTTTAAGTGTTTCGATCTTTTTTTTATTATGTTTTGTATTTTTACATTTTTTTTTTAATTGTTTTTTATTTTTATTTTTCTTTTTCTTTCCATTTGTTTTTTTTTTTTTTTTTATTTTTTATTTTTTTAATTTTAATTTATGTTTTTCTTTATTTATTTAATATTATTTTTTTTATTTTTTTTTTAATGTTTATTTAATTATTTATTTTAAATATTTTTTTTTTTTTTTATTTTTTTTTTTTTTAGTTCGTTTGGTTTTTATTTTTTATCCTTTTTTAACTTAAAATAGTTTTTATATTTGTTGTGTGTTTCATTTGTCTTTTTTTATTTTATTATTATTATATTATTTTTTTTGTTTTTTTGTTATTTTTATCAATTTTTTTATTTTTACTAGTTAATTTGGTTTTTTATATTTTATGGTTTTGTTTTTTTTTTTTTTTTTTTAATTTATTTTTTATGTCTTGTTTTGATTTTCTTTATGTTTTTATTTTTTTTTTTTTTTTTTTTTTACTAACTTGTTTTATTAGTTTTTTTTTTTGTCCTGTTTTTGTTCTTATGTTTTTTTCACTTTTATAGGTTTTGTTTTGTTTTTTCTTTTTTTTTTTTTTATATATTATTTTTTATTTGATTTTTTTGTCATTTTTTTTTAACATGAAAATCACCAATATTTAAAAAAAAATCCACACTTAATTCATTAGAAAATTTAAAGTGTAAAAATTAAGCCCTTTAAACAAAAAGAGTTGATGCTCATCAACGCTTTTCAAAATCAAGATGAAAATCAATAACAAAAAAAAAAGTTCACACTTGATACATAAAAAAATTTAAGGTGTCAAAAATAAACCATCTAAAAATATGTGTTGATGCTGCATCAACACTTTTCAGAAACAACATGAAAATCACTAACATTTAAAAAAATTGTTCATACTCAATACATAAAAAAATTTAAAGCGGCAAAAATATGCCCCCCAAAAAAAGGCGTATTCTAAATCACCATTTTTCAAAATAGAGTGATTTTTGCTACCTCAAAAAAACAGGTACTAGGTCATTTTCTTGTTTGATCAGTAACTATGTTTGTGATTATGATTATATTATCTAGGAGATGGCGACGTTACTATGTCAAAACTTGAGAAATATGATGACACATCTTTAAGTTCCTCCTTGAGCCAAGAAGAAGTTAATTCAACCCTCAAAAATCTTGATCTGAAGCAAATTCCTTAAAGTCTCTTGTTAAGGCAGAATGCATCTTGGATACACTTGTTTCAAGTGTCATGCACTAATAGGACATTTTTATTATATGAATCATGTGCAAGGGTTGAGTTCAAACTTGATAACATGATCTAACTATTGTTGTTGCTACAATAAGAAGGACGAATTACTTGGAAGGACCAAGGGAACAGTGAAATTATTGGATACGAAAACCTAGTGTTTGTAAATAAAACCCTAAAGTTGGATCTAGATTAATGTTTCCATTGAAATAATAAACCCTAGCTCTTGCCAGGAAAGAATGACATCATGCTGATAATGAGGACGTGGTTGATAAATTTACAAAATGGATGCAAGAAGGCCCAGATCAAGAGGGAGCTAACATTTCCCTATAATCCTAAAAAGATTAGTACTTTATATCTCTTTTCCTTAATTATTATTGTTGATGTTGTTTTATTGTTAATTATCCACTCGATTTGTTTTTCTTTTGTTGGGTTGCAATCGTTCTTCCATGGCCTCCTAATGAGGATTATGGGTACATAGTAAAGTTTTCTAAGTCTCTAGCAACATAACATAGTAATGTTATATACCTAGGGGGGTAATATGGGGTACCGTGGGAGGTACCCAAGGTAATAATGTAATAATGGGATGGGCCATAGTAATAAATAAGGTGGTTAACCCATGTCATGTAAGGGACCACAAGTAGTTAATAATAATGTAAGGGGCCCATGGTATTAGTTGATGGTATGAGGAAACCATGGTAATGATGCATGGTATTGTATGTATGAGGCCTATATAGAGGCTAGAGACTCCACATGGAAGGATATGAAGAGAATTATTCTTGTATGAA
>APFE030452160.1:9536-57803 GCA_000404065.3 Pinus taeda | reverse complement strand
TCCTTCCTTAAGGAGTGAATGTATGGTGTTGCCCTACCTTAAGGGTTTGATCAATAAAGAAGCATTTCTATCTATTCATATTTTGTGATTCTTGGGTTTATTTATATTTTCATATATTTCTGGTTTAGATCTACAACAAGTGGTATCAGAGCTATAACAAGCAGATCTATAATATTTCTTGGGTTAGATCTACAACAAGTGGTATCAGAGCTACAACAAAGAGGGAGCTAACATTTCCCTATAATCCTAAAAAGATTAGTACTTTATATCTCTTTTCCTTAATTATTATTGTTGATGTTGTTTTATTGTTAATTATCCACTTGATTTGTTTTTCTTTTGTTGGGTTGCAATCGTTCTTCCATGGCCTCCTAATGAGGATTATGGGTACATAGTAAAGTTTTCTAAGTCTCTAGCAATAGATGGAAGTAGTGGAAGAACAAAGCAAAGTCTATGACAAGAGGACTCTCCTAGATTCAGTGATTTGTGTTGAGAAATATTGTACTAAATGAGATTTGAGCTCAGAGGGTGCACGCAGATCAACAAATTTGAAGTATACCTTGATTGTGCCAAAGGCAAGTCAGTGGTGACTTCTAAATGGATCTACAAGATCTAGTGAACCAAGTGGCCCCAGACACATGCAGAAGTCCAAGAGGACTCAGAAAGGGTCAAAATTCAAAGTGATCAGATCGTTCTCAAACCAGCGCCAAATAGAAGTACTCGTCGGCCTGATTCCAACGGTGCGAACGGTACTCAAATTCGAGCTCGTATGGAGCAAATAGAGCCAGTCAAAGTTGCCATGTGGGCCAAGTTTAATGGTCCTACAAATTAACCGAGACCCGACGCACGGAATCTAGCCACCACGCAGGTGAAATTGTTGCCCCTTTAAAACGCCCAATGACCCTTAAATTCGGCAAATTCGAAAATGTCCATTATTGTTATAAAACAAAAAAATATATATTAAAATATGTGGTGGGCCATAACCCCCGCCACCTCCATCGTACTTCATATAACATATGAAAAACAATTTTTTAATTAAGAATGGGTCGACAGGGCATGATCCCCGCCAACCCAACCACCATATACCCAAACCTCATTAATATCAAACATTGTTATGGGTTGGGTGGGCCACCTTCGGTGGACTCGACCCACAACCAACCACCATACGCCCCAACTCATGCATCTATAGCATTAATAGTGGAGCCGACGGGGATTGAACCCGCTTGGCACACATGGGACAGCCCCCACCAGGCGGCCCCATGTGGTATCACAACAATACACACCAACCCAAACTGCCACACTTAAACGCGCCCAAAACTATTACATCAAAACACCAAATTGTTACCATAAATTCCAATCTGCGCCATTTCAAAACAGTTATATCAATGGTCATGTAAATAAGGAGGGGCGAGATTTGATCCCTCGACCTCTCCTCAACCACTTACTTGATTTTATCGATGTGCCAATGGCCAAGGTTAGTAAGTCCTCCCCAGACCCCATATTTAAACCTGATTCATTCATTCACCCAAGGAAATGGAAGAAGTGTCGAACAAAGCAACTGGTGGAAGCGGAACCATGACCAGACCGGAACCTTGAAGCAGTGACCGAGGTGGAACCTTTCTTGGCACAGATTTCGAGACAAAATATTCCCTGATGCTTTGAAGAATCTTTGAGATTCCCTGGGTGGTAAAAGTTCATTTTGTCATAATGTAATCAAGTTTACAGTCATTTTTCTCAAATTTTCGCATGGAACACAATGGCGAGGATGGATTCGGCTTTTGAGCAGCATATTTGCAGATTTCCAGTGAGGGAGAATCTTGAGGGAATCTTCCAGATTCCTTGGGGGCTGAAATTTCCCAGATCCAGAATGCAACCAACTTTATACACATTCTTCTAAGAATTTCGCAAGGATCTCAATGGAGAGATCAGTTTTCTTATTGGAGTTGCAGATCTCCAGTCAACCCAGAGGAGAGAATCTTTGGAAAATCAGGGGGGATCTAAAAGATTCCTACAGGCCCAAATTTTGACGGTGTCGGAATTCGACAAATAGATAGTCGATTTTACACCTCTCGACGACACAAATTCAGTGGTGCGGTCAATTTTTGCAGTTGAGCCTTCTATTTTCGGTCATTTTCCAAATTGGACATAATGTATGAAGCTCTACAAGAAGAGATAGAGGAAAAGCAGCGATTGCAGCTTCAGTTGTGAGCCACGAAAGAGGCCCTGGAAGAACTGAAGCACGACAACCAGAGTCTTCAATCAGATAACGTTGAATTGAAGATGCTTCTACAAGAAGAGAAAGAGGAGAAACAAAGTTTGCTACGACAGCTGCAAGCTAAAGACGAGGCCTTGGAAAAGTTGCAACGTGACCCATGTGAGGTAAAAAGTAGTTCTCCGACTTCATGTATGTTTCATGATGATGATTTCACTATTTTTGAAAATCATACCACAAAAATTGGCTCCAAATCGCTGAAGAGAATGGGGTATGAAGGAAAAGGCTTGGGCATTAATGGCCAAGGCATTGTCAACCCCATCAAAGTAGAAGAATTACCTTGTCGAACTGGACTTGGGTATGTCGGGAAGGAAGTTGTGGAATGCGCCAAGACAGTGACCGAACCACCAACAACAGATGATGAGAAGCCCTCATCAGTTCGTTCCAACTCGACAGTGGAGGTAAAAGGTGTTGATTTCCCTTCAATTTCATCTTCACATGGTATAATTTCTGTTGGAAATGTCGAGATACCAATTACAGGGACAAACATGAAGCTCCTTACCAGGATGAGGTACAAGGAAGAAGAAGGACTTGGTGTTAATAGGCAAGGCATAACTCAGCCATTGGAGGTTGTGCAAAGACCTTGATTTGCAGGCTTGGGATACAGTGAAGGAGAATGCTCGAAGGTGTCAGATGCTTCCGAGACATTGTTGAAATCGTCGAGGAAAGAGAATGATGGGAACACATCACCATCATCCCATGCCAGTGCCCATTGTAGGGAAAGAGTTTAGGCAAGCTCGCATCGTCATAATTACACCAGAAACAACAAGGAAAGGTATAACAAGTCTCAATATTCGAATGTTCATTTCGATTACAATCATGTTGTTAATGATGGACGTAATTCATGGAATCAAAAAACATGTACTTTTCGTGGTTTACATAGCCATGTATTTGATAAGTGTTGGAAGAGAATGGGAGCATGAAAAAGGATGAGGTGTGGAAGACCCTCTCAACAATAGGCAAAGAAGAAGGTAAAGAAGATCTGGAGGAAGAATACTTATTGTAGTCATTGCAATAGAAGTGGTCATCAAAGGGCCACATTTTGGAGGCTCCATCCAGATTAGCGTCGCAAGGACAAAGCATCTGTGCATGAACCAGGTGCAACAGTTGCTCGACCAGCAAATGCGTCACAAGGAGGCGACCCATTCACTTTGATAAGTGGGAAATGGTTCTTCTAAGTGTGGTAGAATGTCATGGTCTTATTTTTGCCAATCATGGTTTGCTTTTTAAATTGTAAAAGTGATGATATGTTTTCCATCACTTATAGCAACAATGATGTCTGGACTTATTTTGCGTTGCATTTTAAACTGTGAAAGTGATGATGTGTTTTCCATCACTTGTTAAAGCAACAATAGTATTTGGCCTTTTTTTTTGTAAATCATGTGTGCAGTGATGATTTTTTTCCGTCACTTGTTAAGCAACAATGATATTTCGGTCTTGTTTTCATAGCTGGGGTATTGTTTCCATTATGATGTAAACTTGACCACCGAGTATGTGTTATAAACTCGTGGCAAGTATGGGATGCTTGGGTCATTAATTGGTCTTGAAAATCAAGCATTTAATTTGCAAAAACAATGTACTACATGTTTGCAGAGGGTGCAAGTGTCGGCTCATCGCTTATGGCTCTGAAGGACAAAGGTGAAGGAGAAGGAAGGGTAACTTATCAGACACTTGTGATGCAAGCAATGTACAAAGAAGTTGCAAATTATTTTTCATGCTTTTGGAGGACCAAAAGCTCCTCAGTGGGGAGGATTGATCCAGGTGGCTCCAGACACATGCAGAAGTCCAAGAGGACTCAGAAATGGTCAAAATTCAAAGTGGTCAAATCGCTCTCAAACCAGCTCCAGATCGAAGTGCGCATCGCCGTGATTCCAACGGTGCAAACGGCACTCAAATCGGAGCTCGTATGGAGGACATAGAGCCAGTCAAAGTTTTGGTCAAAGTTGTCATGTGGGCCAATTTTAATGGTCCTACAAACTGACCACGATCCGGCGAACCGAATCTGGCCACCGGGCATGCGAAATTGTGGCCTCTTTAAAACGCCCATTGACCCTTAAATTCAGAAAATTCGAAAATGTCCATTATTGTTATAAAACAAAAAATATATATTAAAATAGGTGGCAGACCATGACCCCCGCCAGCGCAACCACCATATACCCAAACCTCATTAATATCAAACATTGTTACGGGTTGGGCAGGCCACCTCCAATGGAGCCGGCGGGGATTGAACCCGCTCGACCCACGTGGGTCAACCCCCACCGGGCGGCCCCATGTGGTATCACACCAATACACACCAACCCAAACTGCCACACTTAAATGTGCCCAAAATTGTTACATCAAAACACCAAATCATTACCATAAATTCCAATCTGCGCCATTTCAAAACAGATATATCAATGGTCATGTAAATAAGGAGGGGCGGGATTTGATCCCCTGACTCTCTCCTCAACCACTTGATTTTACCAATGCACCAATGGCCAGGGTTGGTAAGTTGTGAAATTATGGTATGTTTTATGCTTAGAGTAGTGTACTTCAATTCTTCTTCTTAGCCACTGATTAGCAATCACATATGCATAAAGTGCAGATAGAACAGTAAACGATCGACAGAAAACAAGCCAAGACAAGAGACACAAGATGTGGCGGCTAGCTAGGGACAAACCCTAATACAGGGAAACCCTTTGATCAAATCTTCTTTTATCTTCAACAGTTCACCAGAAAGAAATAGTATAAAATCAGAATTCTGTAATTTTATATCAACAGTAGCAAACCCTAAATCAGCAAAGTCAAACAAGATGAAATTGACCTCCAATATGCTTGGTCAATTTCCCGGTCATCTACTCCTCGAACAGCTGAATAAGCAACCCATAAATAGCCCCAAAAACACAGTTAAACTGCAGTTGACTGAAGTCAACCTGCTGCACCAAACTAGGGCAGTCAACATTGGTCAAAACAGAGGTCAAATTGCCTCAGTTTGCATGCCAAAATCTGTGGCCTGCCTAGGGGAGGCAGCGACACCAAAACCACACTCTTCTAAGGTCAACTCTTGGTCAACGTTGGTCAAAGAGACCTTCTGCAGCGCCAGTCAAACTCGATCAACGCAGTCAACTATTTATGCCTCCTTCAGCCTGCGTCCTCTTACTTCCCACGTGAGAGAGATCCTCTTCCTTGTGTGTACCCAATATGAAAGGAGAGAAAGAAGAATGTGAGAGATGAGATGAGTTGAAAATGAATCAACCTTACTTGTATTTATATGATTTGTTGGGCATGTGTGCCACACATTTCGTTGTTGGTTGACCTTGACAATTTTTCAAGTAAATACAAATAAACTCATATCTCCATAAATACTTGTCATAATCAAATGATTGTTGATCAATCCTACACTTCTCAACAAGAGGAACTGAGGAAAAATATCAGCTGCCTTAAATAAGATGACCCACATGGAGTTTGGCCCTAGTTGCTAATTTTAACACTCCCTCTCAGCTAGGGAGAACTCCATCTGCTAATCCGTCTGACTGTCAGTACTGTCCCTCCCATCAAATGCACTGCTTGGCTCTGCTCTGCTCTACTAAACTATGAAGAAGAAGAAATGATCGAGGATGTGTCGTACCATCCTCCACTAACCCGAACTCAATCTCAGAGTGTGTCATACCACTCTCACTGATCACAGGTCAGTATCATTGATCCCAGATCAATGGAGGTCATCCTAGCATAGGAAGTATGGTAGATACAACGATGCATCTACCGATAATACTACTAATGGTCCCTAACCCTATTTCCCTACTCATTGATCAGATGAGAGGTACTTCCCATGAGTCCCAGACTGCATGGGTAGGATGCCTTGACAGGAGAACTAATCATCCTGTCCACAGGAGAACAAATCATCCTATCCAATAGTTGTCACAAGAGAACTAATCATCATGTCCCACAGTCACCACGGGAGAACTAATCATCCTGGCCCACAGGAGAACTAATCACCCTAACCCACAGTCACCACAGGGTGTCATAGGAGAAGGTTGAACCGTTCACTCTGTACATAGTGCACCACCAACGGATGGTGAGTCGCCCAGTGGTCGCACGTCACTCCAAGAAGTACCCTACGCCCCCATGGAGCTCCCAAAGCTCAATATATGCATCATACACGACCCTCATAAGAGGATCTCTCAACGACACCAAGTCGTTCTTGGAAAGTCAAGAATTTGACCTTTCCCAGGGGCTTCGTCAAAATGTCGGCGACCTATTCATCTGTACCGATATGTTGGAGCCTTATTGCTCCCCGTTGTACCACATCCCAGATATAGTGGTACCTGATATCGATGTGCTTGGCGCGATCATGAAATACGAGATTCTCAGATAAATGAATCTCGCTCTGGTTGTCACGCGGGATCACGATAGTATCCAATGTGAATCCAAACAGCTCACTGAAAAGCTTCCGCAACCACACTGCCTCACAAGAGGTCATACTAGCAGCAATGTATTCTAGCTTGGAGGTGCTCAAAGCCACCGACTTCTGCTTCCTGCTCATCCAGGATTTCGAGGTAGATCCCAAAGAGAAACAACACCCGGAAGTGCTCTTTCGGTCCATCACACTGCCTGCCCAATCAGCATCGGTATATCCATGTAGTCTCACATCTCCGACAGTGTATCTCAAACCATGTGTGATTGTGCCACAAAGATATCTCAACAAATTCTTGGCACCAATTCAATGTGTGTGGTGAGGCTCAACCATACGCTGACTCAACGTGTTGACTGCAAAATATATATCAGGACGGGAGTTCACCAAGAACATCAATGCTCCGATGAGTTGACGATACTCGATAGCATTTTGTAAAACAGGTCCGACAACACTACCACTTAACTTCTTGAAGTCAAGCTCCATTGGGATAGTCACAGGCTTGTAGTCCACCATACCGAACCTCTCCAATATCTTCACCACATATTTTCCTTGAGATAGGAAAATCCCCCCTGGTTTCTGCCAAACTTCCAATCCTAGGAAATAATGCATCAGTCTTAGGTCCTTCATCTCAAACTTAGAAGCCAACTCCCTCTTACATTTGCGAATGAGAGAGTCTGCACCTTTTAGAAAGAGTTCGTCAACGTACAGCACCAGTATGAGAGGTTTGAAATCTTCAACCTTAAAGTAAAGGTTAGGGTCGGCTTCACTCCTAGTGAATCCTAGTTTCATCACGTAGCTATTGATCCTCTCATACCACGCTCGGGGTGCCTACTTCAACCCATAGAGGGCTTTCTTCAACCTGCACACGTGAGATTCCCATTCATGAATCTCAAATCCTCCTTCGGGTTGTTCCACATAGACTTCCTCTTTGATTGAACCATGCAAGAACGTGATATTTACATCCATCTGATGTAGGTTCCATCCTTGCGAGGCAGCAAGGGCTATGATCGAGCAGATGGTGGTATATCGGGCAATAGGTGCAAATATCTCGTCATAGTCTATACCTTCCTTCTGAGAGAAGCCACGAGTGACAAAACGAGCCTTACACTTCTCAATGCTTCCATCAACTGCATGCTTTATCTTGTAAAGCCATTTCGAAGTGACAACTGCTTTGTCCTAGGGTCTAGGGACCACATCTCAGGCAACGTTTTTCATGATGGACTCATATTCCTCATTCATAGCATCCTTCCATACTTGATGCTTGACAGCTTCCGCGAACGATGAAGGCTCATTTTGAATGATCATGCTCATGATGGTCAAGTATCCCTGATACCTGGTCAGCTTCTTACTTTCCCGGAAAGTCCCTCTGGGTGCAATGTGTCCTTCAGCATCATCAAGTGTCCCCCTAAGCCATGAAGTCCTCTTCCTAGAAGAGGAAGGCTCTTGTCGAGGGGGATCAATAGGATCCATAGGTTCTTTCATATCGGGCATTGTCTCATCTTCCTTTTCCTTTGGTTCCCTGGTGTCAGCTTCTTTAGATCCCCTTTGAGTAGGAAGATTATCAACTTTGCTAAGAGCCATATCTTCGTCAAAGGTGACATCATGGCTAATCACGATTTGCCTTTGACCAACCACATAGATTCTATAGCCCTTAGTATTTTCACTATAGCCCACTAAGATTCCTTTCTTTCCAGATGCACCCAATTTATTCCTTTTCTCTTTCGGCACATGAAAATATACAGGACTTCCAAAAATTCTAAAATGAGATATGTCAGGTTTCTTACCAGTGAACATCTCTTCGAGAGTCTTGGAACCCAATGCTTGATGAAGGCATCGGTTTTGCACATATATGGCGGTATTCGCAGGTTCGGCCCATAGAAACTTCAGAGGTCTTTGATCATGGAGCATAGCACGAATAGCTTCCACAATCGTACGATTCTTCCTTTCCGCCACACCATTCTGCTCAGGAGTATAAGGTGTTGTGGTCTCCCTCTTAATGCCAGCCTCTCTTTGCAAAAGTCATGAAACTCATTGGATTCATACTCAGTCCCATTATCAATCCTTAAGACCTTGATCTTCTTTTCGGTTTGATTCTCGATCAAGGCTTTGAAGTGACGAAACCAAGAGAACACTTCATCCTTCTTTTTCAAGAAGTATATCCAAGTCTTGCGAGAACAATCATCTGTAAAAGTGAGGTAATATAAATATCCTCCCAAAGAGTTCACAGGCATCATACCAAATATGTCTGAGTGAACCAACTACAATATATCGGAGGTCTTGCTTTGGCTTCAAGGGAATGGTCCCCTTTTGAGCTTTCCTTCGACACATCCCAGACATGTGCCTTCTTGCTATACTCTGAACTCAGGGATCCCTGTCACCATTTGTCTTGCGTTGGGTAGAGTTTTATAATGAAGGTGAGCAAACCTCCGATGCCATAGTTCGGACTGAAGAGATGTGTCACAAGACATTACACCCAGCAGACTTCCTCCGACCTGATATAATGAATCAACTCGAAACCCAAGAGTGAAAGCTTCTTTAAAATTCTTTTTCCATACACGTACCTTGCCATCGATGAAAGTCACCTTGTAGCCTTTGTCTTCCATTGTCGAAATGGACACCGGGCTCTTTTTTAGATCGGGTACATATAGGACTTCTTGCAAATGAATTGTATTACCCCAATTCAATTGAAGAGTGACATTCCCTACGCCTTTCACGAGATATTTTGTGTTGTCCCCAAGAACAATTTTCAGGTTGGTCTCCTTCTCTATCAGATTAGAGAGAGCTTCTTTGTGACTAATGAAGTGCCTTGAGGCACCACTATCAATAAGCCAATTTCCCAGCAAGTCCAGGGGAGCAGTAGTAGGGAGTAGTAGAGAGGGTCACTGGTAGACAATATTCATCTTAATTACTCTTAGCAACGTTAGATTCATACCTGGAGTTTCTTTCCTTTTTGAAGGGTTGTCCTCTTCCTTCATTTCTAGCATTTCTTTTACCTCTGCCATTGGACCTACCATTCATTTGATTGCCTTGAGAGTGATTTTGATCATCGTCATGGTGTGAGTCCCTTTTGTCAGCGCACTCCCTCGCATAGTGGCCCATTTTGTTGCAATTGTAACATCGTCCTTTTCTTCCACCTTTATATCCGGCCTTTCCTTTAGATTTAGCCCCATAATGGTTTCTTCTTTTAGCATGAAAAGAAAAGGCAAGGGGATTGCCTTTAAGTGCGGGCATTTCTTGCTCTTCCATCCTTGTTTCTTCTTGAATCTAGCCATCAATTCCCCAAATCCTGGGATGACGTTATTGTTGAGAAGAGTGGTTCTGAATATATACCATTCAGATGGGAGCCCTCCGAGAGTGGTGATAGCCATTTCCCTGTCAAGAATGACTTCCCCAATTGATAAGAGATCATTCTTGATCTCGGTGATCCTTAAGAAATATGCTTGCATGCTCTCATCTTTGCCCTTCTTAATTTCCTTCAACTGATTTCTAAGGAACAAAACTTGATTTGCATCATTAACTTTAAATAAGCTCACTAGTCTATCGTAGATTTCTTTGGAGATGGTCAGCTCGAAAACATAGGCCACCAGGCGCTTGTCGACAGAGTCTCGGATGATGTTCTTTGCTTTGACTTCTCCCCTGGTCCACTTGTTCTTAGCAGCAGTAGATGCATTTGATGGAGGCTCAACGATTCTACCTCTCACATGGTCCAACACTTCTTGATCTTCTAAATTCAGATCGAGGAACATCTTCCATCCGTGATAGTCAGACTTCTCACGGAGCTTGTCTTCGGAGGGGAAGAGTGTTGAGGACCCCATGAAGTTTTTAGGATAGCCTTGCCAACCTTCGGTGGTTGCTCTTGCTCTTGCTCTTCGTTGGGATTTGTCTTCACCTCAGCATTGATACCATATTAAATTATGGTATGTTCTATGCTTAGCGCAGTTTACTTAAATTCTTCGTATTAGTCACTGATTAGCAATCACATATGCATAAAGTAAAGTGCAGATAGAACATTAAACGAAAGATGTGACGGCTAGCCAGGGACAAACCCCAATACGAGGAAACCCTTTGATCAAATCTTCTTTTATCTTCAATAGTTCAGCAGAGAGAAATGGTACAAAATCATAATTTTGTAATCTTATGTCAGCAACGGCAAACCCTAAATCAGCAAAGTCAAACTTAATCAAATGAGATGAAATTGACCTCCAATATGCTTGGTCAATTCTCTGATCATCTAGTCCTCGAACAACGTAAAGAAGTAGCCCATAAATAGCCCCAAAAACACGGTCAAACTGCAGTTGACGGAAGTCAACCTACTGCCCCAAACTAGGGCAGTCAACACTGGTCAAACTAGAGGTCAGATTGCCTCAGTTCGCGTAACAAAATATGTGGCCTACCTAGGAGAGGTAGCCACACCAAAACCGCCCTCTTCTAAGGTCAACGCTTGGTCAACGCTGGTCAAAGAGAACCTCCGTTGCCCCGGTCAAACTTGGTCAATGCAGTCAACTATTTCTGCATCCTCCTTCATCATGCGTCCTCTTACTTCCCACGTGAGGGAGATCCTCTTCCTTGTGTGTACCCAATATGCAAGGAGAGAGAGAAGAATGTGAGAGATGAAATGAGTTGAAAATGAATCAACCTCACTTGTATTTATTTGATTTGCTGGGCATGTGTGCCACACATTTCGCTGTTGGCCGACCTTGACAATTTGTGGAGATAAATTCATGTCTCCATAAATACTTGTCGGAATCGGGTGATCTTTAGATCAATCCTACACCTCTCGACAAGAGGAACCTAGGAAAAATATCAGCAGCCATAAATAGAATGACCCACATGGAGTTTGGCCCTAGTTGCCAATTTTAACATAAGTCCACCCGGGACCCCATATTTAAACCTGAATCATTCATTCGCCCAAGGCAATGGAGGAAGCGTCGAACGAGAGCAACCGGGGGAGGCGGTACCATGACTGTGCGAAACCATGACCAGACCGGAATCTTGACACAGAGACCAAGGTGGAACCTTTCTTGGCACGGATTTCGAGACAAAATATTCCCTGATGCTTTAAGGAATCTTTCAGATTCCCTAGGAGGTAAAAATTCATTTTGTCAAAATGTAATCAAGTTTGCAATCATTTTTCTCAGATTTTCGCAAGGAACACAATGGCAAGGACAGATTTGCCTTTTGAGTAGCATATTTGCAGATTCCCAGCGAGGGAGAATCTTCGAGAATCTTGAAGGAATCTTCTAGACTCCTTGGGCGCTGAATTTCGTACATCCAAAATGCAGGCAACTTTATACTCATTCTTCTCAGAATTTCGCAAGGATCTCAATGGCAAGATCAGTTTTCTTATTTGAGTTGCAGATCTCCAGTGAACCCAGAGGAGGGAATCTTTGGAGAATCACGGGGGGATGAGAGCAACCGGTGGAGGCAGTACCATGACTATGCGAAACCATGACTAGACTGGAACCTTGACGCAATGACAGAGGTGGAACCTTTCTTGGCATGGATTTCGAGACAAAATATTCCCTGATGCTTTGAGGAATCTTTAAGATTCCCTAGGAGGTAAAAATTCGTTTTGTCAGAATGTAATCAAGTTTACAGTCATTTTTCTCAGATTTTCGCAAGGAACGCAATGGAGAAGACGGATTTGCCTTTTGAGCAGCAGATTTGCAGATTCCCAGTGGGGGAGAATCTTTGAGAATCTTGAGGGAATCTTCTAAATTCCTTGGAAGCTGAAATTTCCCAGATCCAGAATGCAACCAACTTTATACTCATTCCTCTTAGAATTTTGCAATGATCTCAATGGCAAGATCAATTTTCTGATTTGAGTTGCAAATCTCCAGTGAACCCAAAGGAGGGAATCTTTACAGAATCACAGGGGGATCTAAAAGATTCCTACAGGCCCAGATGTTTCTAGTGTTAGAATTCGACAAATCGATAGTCGATTTCACACCTCTCGACAACACAAATTCAGTGGTGCAGTCAATTTTTGCAATTGAGCCTTCTATTTTTCAGCAAATTTCCATATTAGAGCGACAGTGTCAGATTTCAAATTGGATAGTCGATTTTAAGCCATTTGAGTCCACAATTTTGATGGTGCATTCAAATCCAGCAGCTGAGTATTCTATTCTTCAGTTAGCATCAAAGTTGAGGTATATGAAGTGTTGTTGTCATGTACTTTTTTTATCATTTGTTGTGAGATGTACTATGTTGTTTCGATTCCTCCTTGATGTATGATGCAAAATCTTTATGTCTATTTCATGTGAGATGTATTCATCATGGATTGTTATGTATGTTTGATTGAAATCCCTTTGTTGTCATGATGGCGGAATACTCATTGTCACCATGTGTGTTTTGGTTGAGATCCCTTTGATGCCATGATGGTGGGATAGTCATTGTCACCATGTGTAAGTTTATGTCATGTTGATAGGAGGTCTATTGTGGGTGATAGTTCATGTAGCAGAACGCCTCGTGAGAGACTTTGCCACTCATGTAGAGGGCACATGTCCTTGTATGACATAAAACATAGTCCATGTACATCTTCATCATTTCCAACAGTGAATGAAGTGGCCAACACCATCTTGACACCAGGCCCAGAGACGTAGTCCACACTAGACAAACTCCATTATCAATGTCTCATGTCTATGATTTGTTGATTGTCATTATGTTTCCATTTGCTTAATCATGCATATATGTTCATTTATGCTCTGTTAAAATGAAATTCTAACTACATCACGGAAGAAAAAGATCTTGGTTAAATCGAGAAGTTGAGTCAACTCGGATCATCTAGTGTGCAGTAGATGGCAACATAAGACTAGAAGGTTCTCCCAGAAAGTGGGAGAGAATGATGAAAGGCATTTGTCCCAGTTGACGGGTACACTTTTAATAGAATTGTTGTTGCTTTCATTATGGAACTACATCATATGGATGTAGAGGTTGTGTTTTTCCATGAACAAATTAAGGAAGAAGTATACATGGGACCACCTCAAGGCTTTGAGGGTCGTGAAGGAGGCTCTTGCCTTCAAATAGAAGATTGCACCTAAGACTTGGATTGATGAATCAAGGTTGATCCTATATGATTTGTTTATGACGGAAGCAGAAGGACTCATGTATCGGAGGGAGTAGTTGAGGTAGAAAGATTTTCTTTTCTAACAAAGAGAGAGCCTTGCTTTAGCTTCAGAGAGAGTGGACCTCTGAGTTCGAGATGAAGGACCTAGATTAGATGCATTATCTCCTTGAAGCATACTATTGAGATTCCACAGAGATTTTTGGGATGACGGACTGTCATTAAGATTGTCATACTAGATAGTTGATATGCTACAATAACTAGAAAGCAACAGTGGCAAAGGGAGTAGCCATAATTGCCACAACATGATTTGTTTCAAAAAGAGCACCTAATTAGGGTAACCAAAAAGTAGTCAATTAGTTTATAGTTGAGCCAAGGCATGTGGCTCAACATATGTTGAAGTCTCAACGTGGCACAGTTGATCATGGCATAGTCAATTATGGTTTGAGATATGTCTCAAACAGTGAAGTACAACTACAAGGATTCACATATTCAAATTGGGCAGAGAATGCAAAAGACAAAAAGAGTTCATCGGGATATCGCTTCAGTATGGACTTTGTTATGATTTCTTGGATGAGCTGGAAGCAAACATCTGTTGCGCTCAGTACTGCAAAAGCTGAGTATATTGCAGCTTGGTTGGTGAGTTGTGAAGCAATATGGCTTCATAAACTACTTGCAGGATTTTTTGATCAAGTGCAAGTGACGACCATGATTACAGGTCAAAGCACTATGAGATCTAGAAACAAGACATGGTACAGAAGGAAGCAATATCAATGCAATACTATTCTATAGTCAAGCAAATTGTTGACAAAGCCTATGTCCCAAGATAAAGTTTGTATACTTCGAGGACAAGCTTGAAGTAATTAAGCATGGCTCTCTTAGCAAGAGGGAATGATGAAATTGTAGCATTGAGGACAGTCATTCTTCCTAGGTTAGGTTGACCAAGATTAGGGAAAATGGTCCATAGTGTTGATATGGTAGCATCAGGGACAAACATTCTCCCTATGCCAAGTTTGTTGACCAAGATGAGGGAGAATGGTCTGGCAGAGGACAATCACCCTTCTTGTGTCAGGTATGTTAACCAAATTAGGAAGAATGGTCATAGAAGCCAATAATCACTCAGTTCAGTGGGTGTCTTTCGGTGTCAAAATCAGAGTCTCCAGATAGGTTGAGTGAGCAAAGTTAGCATCAAGTTGAAATTACTCATGAAGGGTGAAGCCTTTGGAGATTCACCATGAGTCAAAGATATTGACCAACATTATGGTGAACCAAGACTAGTCTATATATCATGTGTTAGAGGGACCGAAATTATGGTGACTAGTTGATGTTAATGATGTACCATGTGTCAAGACTACCGACCAGGATTATGGTGCATCATAGGTCAGAGGTACATACCAAAATTATGGTAACTAATTAATGTTGTTGATTTACCATGGGTTAGAGTTGTTGACCATGACTATGGTAATTAAATGATGTTGATGTTGATGATGAATTGTTATAACATTTTCTTAGATAAATTTGTCAACAAGAGAACATCTAGATAGTCATTATGAATATCTCCCTAGCTAAGAGGGAATGATGAATTTTGTAGTTGTGGTCGGTCTTCATAATTAATATATTAGCCCTTGAATTATGTAAGACATGTTCTTCATGTCAATTTCAAAAGAAAGAATTTTGAATTTTTGGATCCAAAAGGATCAAGTCGACCCTCTAATGTCAAGTTGGCCTAATTGGAAGAGACACCCATTCGGCATCACGAATGACTATATATAGTCATTTCGTCCTCCTACTCAAGCATGCAATTCGAACTATCTAAGGCAAACAAGAGGTAGAATTGTGCATGGTTATCTTTCTATAATCTTTACTATTTCCATTGCATTTAATATTGATATTTTTCTATGTATAATTACTCAATGATATCAATGGCATAAGATAAATTGATTGAATATCATTAAGTAGTAATTATCATATCATAAAATTGTTTTCCACTGCTCACTTTGTAGAAAATTCAACCCGATCAAAAATCAATAAACACATGCACACATAAAGGGCTACTAAATCATTCTCAATCAAACAGTTAGCAAACTGGATTTTAAGGTGAGCAATAAAATATGTCGTGCACAAAGCTTCAAAAAAACATGAACAACATTAAAGGAATCAACAGTACATAAAATAAGACATTAAAATTCAAGTATACTTCAACTCATAGAGATAATCACCAACTCACAATCCTTCAAAAACATTTACGTCATAAAATATACAAGCCATGTAAGAAGGAATGCTTGTTGATGATATTTGAAACATAATCTGGGAAATGGGCAAGTCTTAGCACTATGGGCTAATTGGGCAAATCAACAAATGGTGGCACAATAGGAGAAGTCGAGAATCTTTAATAGTTGAGCTATGAAAAAAAGTACTTACAAAACTTTTCCTTGTAAGAGAGTCAATGATGATCACCCCTATAAACCAACTTTGACAACTCATCAACCTTTCAAAAAGAGAAATATAATGAGGACTACTAATTGTATAACATGAATCAATGATCCATGCTATAATCATAATCATGGTATTTATTTATATTAAAAGTGAAAAGATTTTCCCCAAACATGAAACAAAATTTTCCCTAACCGCTACCTATACTACTCATGAACATCCAACTTTGATGGAATCACCATTGCATCACAAACCTTGCACCACTCTCGGTCAAGCATCATAGCCTTGGTGGATCTACCATTTACAAGTTTGATTGGGATTAATGGCCTTGCTGGATCTACCATTTACAAGTTTGACAAGGATTAATTGCATTATGTTGAGTATTAAAGTATCAATTTTTTTTAGTTTTCATTCCTCAAATTCATATTTATCACTTTTCACAGTATTGATATATTTAGTGTATACAAATGGATTGAATAAATGAGAAAACTCATTAACCGCACTAAAGCAAGGGAAAAGTCAATGTTAAGTCACTTGGAAACAATCTCGGTGCATCAATGATTCACATTCAAATCATCATTTTCAATCCATAACGAAACAAAAAGCCATGTACAATGTTTGCTAAGCTTGATCTCTAGTGCAATATTTGCTAGGCTTGATCTCTAGTGCAATAGGGTAAATGCAAGTTGATGGTGTGAAATTATGACATATACAATCTGCATTCTAAGAAAAAGAGAACTGAATCGTGGAAATGGCAAGCCAATCTTAAAATGAAAAGAAATTTAAAAATTAAAATAAAATGTAAATTTGAAACAAAATGGAAGTGAACTATTATATAATAGCACTCATAAGTGAATTGATGCCGAAAGGAAAAGTGGAGGCGGACGCACAGCTTGTCTTTTGCGGCTTCCATGGAGGCCTCGGGTGCCTACACCTCGAGGTCTGACCATTTTACATTAACCTTACCTTGTCTCCCCGAGTTACTACTCCCATCGACTTGGTATTTACCCCTCCGTTACGGTTAATGCATAAGGTTTTTGGGTGTTACTGAGCAGTTAAGGAACCCTACCCCCATTTTTCTCTGCGTCCCGACTGTCGTTGTTCGTCGATCGTAACTGCAACTTCCCGATGGATTCGGAGGATGTCATGGACTACAAGGCAAACCCCAACCCCGACCAAATCTTATAGGCTCATCAACGACCTAAAAAGGGCTCTGGTCCCCTGGCTGCGAAGAATACCCCGCTGACAGCTGCACAGTCCATGCTTTTACACCCCAGCTCTGATTTGCACCCCGTGCCTAATGTTCACATTGATGACCTGCATGGCTTGGATCGCCCTCCATTATCCCCTGCAACCCTCAACTTACTGGGCACTTGTCTACAACCTTCACCGAATTTCGACTCCCCTCGGATCATTCCGCTCTCCACGCCCCTGAACGCACCCTCATGCACTCATTCACAGCCTGGCCCCTCCTCTCATCCCAAACCAGCGATCTCTGGTGCAACCCTTGGCCCCTGCAACTCTAACCCTAATACTCCTATTCGGTCCGGGTGCTTCAGTTCCACTATTCCTCACCCCAAATCCACTCCATCCACCCCCCATATGGTCAACCAGCGCTGCAGGAGCTTACTCAAGGAACATCCCACGGGACGGTGCACGGATAAACCCTCTAAGAGAAGGTGCCTAAAAGCGATGGAAAGAGACATCAATCTTACACTTGGAGGGGACATCCCGATGGCTGAAGTAGCAGATACGGGTAAGAAGGTTTTGGTCGGGCGTGTACAAGGTAGGAACTACATTATGGAACGCCTCTACCTCTGGACTTCAGAGATATGGGGGTCCTTACTCAAAGAACTTCCCATTATCAGAGTATTGACCCGCGGCTGGTTTGCGCTCCAGTTCCATAGAGAAGAGTATACGGACTGGATCCTATCCCGCTTTTGGCACATCGAGCTCGCTCCTATCTTACTCAAACAATGGGACCCCTTGTTCAACCCTGAGCGAGAACAGATGGGCACCGGGCCAATTTGGGTTCATTTGCCCGGCCTCCCTATCCAATTCTGGACCCCTCCGGTTTTCAAGCAAATAAGCGATGCTTTGGGGACTTATCTTGAACACAACCAGTCTTTTGAGAAAACGGGTATTATGACAATGGCTAGAATCCTAGTTCACCTTGACACCAGGGAGGAACTGGAGGAGAAAATTTACCCTTCATTGGAGGCATTTCTCGCCCTGCCAGAACCTAGACTACGAAGGTGTGCCTTTCCGCTGCCATAGATGCCACAAGGTAGGGCATTTGTACAAATATTGTCCTTTACTCTCCTCATCAGCACAGGACACTGCTAGAGGTGTGAAACACCGTCTATCGGAAGAGCCAAACATGGACGAGCTACCATCTGAACATGGACCAAACATAGTGGATGGTGCCTTGACTCAACCTGCAAATACTCTGAGGATCCCATCTCCATCCCCTCCTCTGACGCGTTCAAGGGCTGCGGTGGGTGTTGCACCTACTTCGGGTAATGATTCTACACCTTGCTCCTCTACTCATCATTTCATTCATTCACAGGCTCGCTCTTCTTTGCAAATCCCTGCATCTCTTACATATTCTTTACCTTGCCCTCAGCCTCCCATAAATTGTGGCTTTAGGCCTCCATCACCCATATTCTCGATCACTCCCCCGGCCCTCCCCATTTTCACCCCCCCCCCCCCTCCCCCCCCTCCTTCCTCCCTCTGCATCGGGCTCCCATTCATACAACCTTCGCTCTCGACCTCTACACACCATCCCCCTCCTTGGTCTTGGTAATCATACTCCATCTACTGAGGCTAAACCTAACAGAGGAAGACCTTCAAAGATTGCAAAAGCCATCAAATCAGCAGTGGTTGATGTTGCACAAGGTAGACAGTCCAACATCGAAAGGGCACTTAGAGCACCTGAACCCCATTCATCTGTTCCCTAATGATTTGGCTCTCCTTCAATTGCAAGGGTTTAGCCAGCCCCAAGAAGAAACTGGCCCTTAAGCGTCTTCTGTCTCGCACCCCTTGTGACATTCTTCTCCTCCAGAAAACCCTTGGACCTTCAGATCTGATTACCAAAACACTTCTTCCTCTTCTCCCTGGTTGGCATTTCCAAGGCATGGTTATGGGTAAATCTGGAGGGTTCACCGTCGGCTTTAATCCCAAATCCATTGAAGTGATCTCTTCCTGGGGCGGTTTAGGAATTCTGGGCATGGGTATCCTAGTTGCTGACCTTGGCAAGAATATTCACATCATTAACATTTATGCCCCCAACCAGAATCGACTTGATTTCTGGCAGTCCATCCTGGATAGCCCTCTGATCACCGCAATACTATCATAGGAGGTGACTAAATTTTTCCATCGGGAATGAGGAATCATGGGATCATCTCTCACAGATCAACCCTATCTCCGACCAGATGTCTACCCTTTTGGATCTCCATGGGCTCATTGACATCCCTATGAACAAGAAATTGCCCACCTGGCATAATAGACAAACTAGAGAAGCAGCCCTCGGAAGAAGATTGGACAGGTTCGTCATACATGAAGAGCTCCTTCAAACCCTCACCCTCTACAGACAATGGGTAGGCTCGGGTGGATTCTCGGACCATTCTCCCATTTACCTTCAGGTATCTGGTCCATCCAAGAAGCCTCGAACCCCTGTCAAATTTAACTATGTTTTCTTAAAAGATCCGGAGTATATCAAATTAGTCTCAAATTTCTAGCGAGCTCAGCACCCCCAAGGGAGCAAAGAATGGTTGTTGATTTCTGTGGGCACCTGAATCATCTCAAAAAGCTTATTGTGGACTGGTCGAAAAGGAAAAAAGAGAGGGATGAGCAGAACCTGGTAGACATTGAAGACCAGTGAGCTTCCTTAACTCACGATTGAGGACTTGGATTCCTATCCAATGTCTCTAAGACCCGACTAGTGGATTTGGAATCTCAGAAATCGAAGATCCTCTTGGAAAAGGAGGAATTATGGGGGCTCAGAAGTAGAGCTATTTGGCTGCAAGTTGGGGACGGAAATACAAAATTTTTCCATAATTATGCAAATGGAAGGAAGGCGAACAACACCATCTGGCAGTTGCCCTTGGAACAGGTAGTTCTGGCTACTACTCACACTCAACTTGCTAGATTGGGAATAGCCCATTTCAAGAGCCTGTTCAAAGCCCCCTCTGCCCCTACCCTTCCTAAAACCATTAACCTGGCTGGGCACTTTCCTAGATACTTGTATCCAGAGGGCATCGATGATCTCATCAAACCTTTATCCTTGGGGGAGCTAGAAAGCACTCTAAAATGGTTCAAGAGGGATAAAAGCCCAGGCCCAGATGGCTGACCGATGGAATTTTACATTGCCTTCCTAGACACTATTGGTCTGGATCTCCTTGCGATCATTGAGGAAAGCCTGACCCTGGGCCGCATATATGCTCCCCTCAATTTCACCCACGTCGCTCTCATTCCTAAATCCGACTCCCCTACATCTTTCAATGACTTCCACCCCATCTCACTCTGCAACTGTCTCTACAAAATTATAGCCAAAATCATAGCCACTCGCATAAAGCCTATCCTTTCTGATCATATCTCTCAGGAACTATTCCCTTTCCTTCATCACCACCATATACGTGAAGCCATTGGCTCAGCCTAGGAAGCCCTCCACTCCATCAAACTTAAAAAGCTTAAAGGGATGGCTCTCAAAATAGACTTATCAAAAGCATTTGATAAAGTTAGCTGGTTATACCTCAGAATGATCCTCACACATCTGGGTTTCCCACTAGAGTTCATAAGTTGAATTATGGGCTGTATTACATCTGTTTCCTTTGCAATTATCATCAATGGGTCTGCTTCCCATCCCTTTCAGGCGGAAAGGGGTTTAAGACAGGGTTGCACCCTATCCCCATTTCTCTTCCTCCTGGTGATGGAAGGTCTGAGCAAATTGATAGACTCGGAGAAGCAATCGGGCAACCTCAGGGGTTTAAAGATTACTGAACATTTCATTTTGACCCATCTCCTCTTTGTGGACGACATACTCATCTTCCTCAGTGGAAGTGTACAGGACATTATGTCCATGAAAGAGTCTTTAAAGCTCTTTTGTAAAGCTACAGGGATGGAAATCAACATGGACAAGTCCTATATCTCTTTCTCAAAGTGCTCACAGCAGGGAACAAAACTCTCGCTCCAGCATTTTTCCTTTCAAGTCCTGGATTTTCATAATGGCCTGAAGTACCTGGGATTTAGACTCAAACCAGACAGCTATAAAATAGCTGATTGGATCTCGCTTATCACTAAGGTGGAAAAAAGAATCGATATTTGGTGTCATCGCTTCCTATCTAGGGCGGGAAGACTGATTCTTATCAAAGCAGAATCAGAAGCCACCCCTGTTTTTTGGATGTCATTGGCATGGATACCCATGGGGACACTTAATAGATTACAAAGAGTGTGCAGTCACTTCCTTTGGAAGGGGCGGAAGGAGAGAGCCATTTGCCTGGGTTAAGTGGAGCAAACTTGCCATGCCCAAAAAATGGGGAAGTTGGGGTCTAAAGCAGCTCCTGGCCTTTGCACAAGCGCTTGCTGCAAAACAGGGATGGCTATTACTAAAACACAAGTGTCTTTGGTCAGAGGTGGTTTCTCATAAGTATATTTGGCCAAATAACATTTTGGATTGGATCATGCGCCCCTCTTGGAGCAGAAAAGGAATCTCTGTTATTTGGAGGGCTATACTAAATACTCTTCCCATCATCAAATGAGGGCTCATCCGGAAAAATTGGTAATGGTGCCTCAGTTCGCATCGGGATTGACCCCTGGGTTGGCAGTGGGAACTCATATCAACTCTCACCAGAGCTGATCACCCACTTAAGCAATTTAGGCATACAGTACATCTCACATCTTGGAGATCACCGCAATACCACTTTTCTTTCACAAGCTTGGCCCTTTGGAGTGGATTGGAACATCCCGAGGCATTGGGAAAGAATTTGGAACAATTATAAACAAGCCCTCATTGAAACCGATCTCAGACTAAAAAGGGATATTACTCCTCTAAGCAAGGCTATGACATCATTCTAGCAGAGACCAAACCGGACAGAATGAAAAACTGGTGGCCACTCATCTGGAAATTGAATGCCCCTCTGCACACAAGACTATTGATGTGGAACATTCTCGAAGACAAAACACCTACAGGAACAAATTTAAGGAAAAGGGCCTACACTAGTCCCTCATGGTGTGTCCTTTGTCAACAGGAGGAGGAATCGACTCATCACCTATTTCATACCTACCCTAAGATGGAGATGATATGGACACAAGTTTTGATATCACTCAACATAAACCAATCTTGGCATGGAACTGATATTGGTTGTGCTTGGGACCGCTGGTGGGGTGAAGCAAGCGATACAAAATTAAGAAATCTACCACTCCTAGTCTTCTGGCACATCTGGTTAGGTCGCAACTGTATCATCTTCAAAGACAAACCCATTATCTAGACCCTGATTATTCCCAAAATTTGTTCAAGGTATGTGGAAATCGCACCCGAAGAAAACTTTAACAGACCAAGAACTATCTACCCGGAACAAATTGAGAAATCTCGGCCCTAGGCATATTTTGATGGGGCTGCACAAACCCAGGGTTGCGGAGGTGGCATACTCTTACACCTCACAGACTCACACTACTTCCAGATTTGCATGGGCCTTGGTGAAGGCACAAACAACTTCGTTGAACTGATTTCCCTTCGACACCTGATTTACTTTGCTATACTAAAACAGTGCAGATACAGTCAAATTTTTGGGTACTCCAAGAATGTGATAAACTGGTTTAACAATGCAGCAACATATCATGCATTTTCTCTAAGATCTATTATGGATGAAATTGTTTTTTTAAAAACACATTTTGACCATATATCTTGCTCTCACATCTACAGGGAGCTAATGAAAGTGCGGACAGGCTTTTGAAAGAGGCAACGAATCATCCTCGAGGGGAATGGTTGATCACTGAACACACTCCAGAAAGAAGCTACCAGTATTTCCACAAGCCAGACATAGACCAGGAACTTCGGAGGGGGGACAACCCCTAGTTAAACTATCAGCAGTTTTTGATCTCAGTATCTTTTTTGCAAATATGTAATTAACAGTTTTTGGTATTTGCCGAACAGCTTATCGCCATCTGGGTGACATTTTGGTTATGTAATTAAACAATAGTTATGTTTGGCCCCAAGGGGTCTACTCAGTTATTTCTTTTCTGAACTACGATCAATTGACTAAGGTCACAGTTTGCATATGCTTAAGGGCAATCTACAACATGTAAGTTCAACAATTAATGGAATTACGATATTTTCTCCCCGGGAAAAAAATAGCACTCATAAACAATCCATTATAAAAAGAAAAAGAAAAACGTAAAAGAAACCACCTGATCTACTTCCTATCGTAACTATGTCAAGCCATCTAGAAAGTAAAAAAAATCCCCTAATCTACTTCCTATCGTAACTTGTAAAGACATTGAAAAATCAAGTGAAAAAATGCCAATGCAACTATTAAAAGATATCTGATACTTTCACGAATCTCATAATGTTTGCATAAATATGTAAGATTGGTAGACCTTGAAATGCACCACTGAAAATATCGAATCTTTGTAAACCTCATTCAAGACAAAGTACAAGGTGCTTATCAAGTCGTGAAGGCATCCAAATAAAAATATTAAAAATAATAAAAAATAAAAAAATCTATCCAATATTTGATAGCGTCATAAAAGAGCTTAAAAAATTTGAAGATAATTCAATTACATGATCATCATATTTGCTCGATTGCTTTACAATGTTGACAACTATGGATTCCTCTTTCTTATCTATTTGGTCAATAGCAAATTGTTTCTAATGCGATCACGTTTACCAAAGGTTCCAATTGTTCCTTTCATATAATACAATCCACATTGTAAAGCATGTGGATCAATGAGTTCCCTTGAGAGTTGGATCTTCAACCGGAGGTTCACTAGTGTCATAGTCAAGCTTTTCTTGAGAAGTACTATCAATGAGCGAGAGGAATTGTCTACAATATTTTCTTATGCTTCCTTTTGGACATCATCTTCTCCATCATACATAGGTGGTGCATCCCATGACAATCAATACAAACGGATCATCATCCTCAGAATAGTCATAGAGCATAGTGTGGGGTACTTTTTGGTCACAGTTGTTACATGACATTGCTTGCAAACTTGCAATGTATGGAAAACCAACATCTTTAATCATCTTATGAAATTTGTTCAATAATTGCATGAAATATACCATCCCAAAAGTTATTTGTTAAGGAATTGATTACTCGATGATTAATAAGCATGTCTGTTTAAAATAAAATTATTATCTTCCTCTCAAAAAAAATAAAAAATAGGATGTTTATATGGTTTCAATGAACGCTTGAGCTACATTTAAATTGTCAACACAGCTTTATGCCCATTAGCCAAGTTACACCAACCAACAACAATCACAACAGACAACAAAGAGGGTAAAAATGATCCCATTGAATATTCCACTGTTCACCCCACCTTTTTAGCATGGGGCCTCCTCTAAACAAAGCAAAGAGGAATTACATGAGTTTGTGGTGTATCGACAAAGTGGATAATTCATTGGACAAAGGTCTCAAGTTCCATCCTCATTTGTGACTGACTTTTGCAATGAGTCGTTACCCTAGCCAACAATGGTTTGGATCTTGTATTTGGAGGGCGGTAGTGATTTTATCCAAACTAAATGCCATTCAATTATCATGCCAGAACAGCTCCTATTAGCTATTAAATACTATTGTAATCACATCCACTAGGGCCCATTACATATCAATGTGATTGCACCTACTACTGCATATTAGATAGTGTTGCAACCTCACTTGATCGAACCTACTACTGCATATTAGATATGGCAATTAAAAAAAATGCTAACTTCACAATAATACCTCCCCAACTCAATAACCTTTGCATACAATAAAGGCAAAGATGAATCTAGGACTTAGCATTACTAACCATTGCACATTCTTAACAATGGATTGCACTGAAGATTTGGAAGATACAAGGAGAATAACGCATGTAGTCACTAGTACCATATTTTGGATGTATTGCTATCAAGGGAAGAAAATGTATGCTTTTGAATTTCAAGTTGGCCAGCACTGGAGCAAACTGTTGATTTTGATCACATGGGCATAGTTGCAAGACGAGTTCAAAGGGAGTGGGCGACAAGATTGCATTGTCAATAATAAAGACCAATGGAAGCAGCAGAGAGGTCAAGAAACAATCCAGTTTTCTCTATTAGATATTATCCTTCATTTGCAACCTGTCCTCTATTGTACAACTCTTTTGACCTGAAGATGAGTGAACTGTTTCACTCAAAACACATTAGCTCAAAAATATTTCAAGCGGTGAATACCAAAATTAATGACAATTTAACCTTTTTGATGAAGATACAATATTGTATTGTATTGAGAATGCTCATTGAGGTATGCTTTAAAAAAGCCCTTTTTAGGACATAGGTTTCCAGCCTTAGCTAGTTTTTAGAAGGACAAGCCCATTCAATTATGTTTGTACTTCTTTTTAGTATAAAGGAAAGAACTTTCAATAGAATGTTTCACCATTCATTTCTTGAAAGTTTGAAACTGAAAAGAAAATGAAACTGAAGATTTTATGGAGCATAAGAATAAAACCTCAATTCTTTGACATGAAAAAATGCTCTCATAATTGAAAGAATGATGCAAACCATAAAGCCTAACTATAAATGTCTCTTTTTCTTCTAGATGCAAAATTCTCACAAGAAAATATGAACCATTACAACAATGCTTTTGACTTGGCCACAAATATAGTGCTCAAAAATACCAAAATTAGACTAAAACAACACATTTTTCTCTTACAATTGAAGTATTCCTTGTCCGCAATGAGTAATACCATGACCAACTCAGAAAAGGAATCTCTTAGCCTGATATGGCTTCATTATTTGATCACTTTGAGGAAAATAAAATGCCTGTGAAAATCAATTTCCTCCAAAGAAGGATGCCAAAACTGCTAACACAGCGACAAAAATGATGATGTTGAGAAAGTAATTAGACTGGAGAGGCTTATTCGGGCTTCCCCCCAAAGCTAGGTATTCAGCTCGCATTTTTGCCTTCATGGCCTCAGACAGTTCCTTCTGCACTCAAATACGAGGGGTCATTCCCCTGTACTCTCAACTCCTTATTTAACTTACCTATTATTAGATTGTTGGAAACGTTGTGTTATAAAAATTCATGTAGATCAAATACATGATGATGATGGTCTAAGCCTGCATGCCATCAAAAACTACATTATACAACTCCACATCTAACAAGGGAAGATGAGATTTCACGGCCCATATGAGAGGTGATCTACTCTGGAAGATCTCAAGTTTGTGTGCAATTCAGGCAGCAATAAGCATTTAATGGGGAAAATAACAGAAGATAGTGATGGATATAAAAATGTATATTTACCTTGTCTTCAGTTGCACCAGAAGAGTACTTGGCAGCTACAAACTTCTCTGGTGCTGGTGTTTGAGGAGCATCCGCAATGGAAAATCCCTGATTTGCACATCACTATAAAATTTCAGAAGTACTGACCTTGAGCAGCAAAATAACAACAGCAATAAACACAGCTAGCTTTTAAATGAGACACCTTTTGACATCAATTAAGAAAATTAATAAAATTAAAGGCAGTTCTTCTATTTCATCTTTCTGCCAGTTATACAGCCAGCTCTCTTTCTTTGTGTCCTTGCTTGTTTGGAATGTCTCCACCTTCAGGGATGTACCCTTTTGCAGACCGTTTATTCATTATGAATCCACCACTTTTTTGTTAGGATATCATGCTATTGATTTACTTTAATTCTGTGTAAAGGGAGGAGATGTCCTAGGCACTCCTCATGTTGCTGTTATTATTTGCTGCATTTTCAAGTCCCATTGACCTACTTTGGTCATTAGTGGACATTAATATAATTCATTCTTATTTCTTTACCCTCATAAATATTCTAATAACATAATAAAAGAATATTAGACCAGCTATGACATTTAACATTGTACATTCACATTGATCCTAGTGACCTTTGTTCACAGTAAGACAACTGTACATTCACATTGATCCTCGTGACCTTTATTCACAGTAGAATGACGGAACTTCAAATGAATGGCACAAAGTATTTGGACTTTAGCAACTTTACATCAAGATGATTAAAATTGACACCATGATTATTCAATTTTGCATTATGACATTTAACACTGTACATTCACATTGGTCCTAGTGAGCTTTGTTCACAGTAAAACAACTGAACTTAAAAAGAATGGCAGAGTATTTGGACTTAGCAACTTTACATCAACAGGATCAAACTTGGCACCGAGATTACTCAGTTTTGCATGAGCCTCTGCATAATCCTTGAAAAAAGCATCCTGATCAACTGCATATTTTTCAGCATATACCTGTAAGATGAAAGTAAAAGCAACTCAATATTCCTCGCAGTATTGCATTGATATCAGTTACAACATCTACTCTAAAAGTTGTGTCTGTGCAATCCTTCAGAGTTCTAAATAAATTTCTTGACATCATTACTATGTGTCAATCTTATCAAGCTACTATTATTATGCATAAGTTGACATCAGACTTTGGAACTACGAGGGGAACAAGATGGTTTTTAAATTAGTTAGTTTTGCAAAAGAAAAGAGAAGATTCACACGGATGACTAGTACAAGAATCACCTTGAAACTAGGATCTTCAAAAAGAACAGCATCAGTTGGTAATACCAGCAGATCTTGATCCCTTTGCTCTTTTATCTCCTGTGTGGAATAGGTAAAAGAATAAATCCATGTTATGTACAATATAAGATAGTAAGCTATGTTGTATCTCAATTTAAAGTTTATACCTTGAAGTAAGAATTATCAAATTTCAGCCACTCTACTGTCCAGGATTGACCTCCTGGTGCTCCTGGACCATCTTTCTGCAGAAACATATATGCCGTCACACTTATTTAGCTTCCATATTGCACCAGAATACAGCTTTGCTGGAAGTTATCAATGTACATTTAAGAACTAGTTACAATGCATCTGATGAAACCCAACATAAAGTTGTGCTTTGTCCCCACAAACAACCTTGCTTTCTTTAAAATGCTAGGCATGCATAGACATGTATCACATGCACCCTTGAATGCAATGAATGAAGCTTGTGTCATGCTACATGCAGCATTCATACGAGACTAGGAAATTTTCCATCCTAGTAGTAATGATTATTTGAGTTCAACATCAACTTTAGCCAGTCTTTATCAGCATCACACAAGAAAATTGTTACTGTTCACTATATAAGGACTAGCAGATTTAGACAATAATTTCATCGTCGGTCCCCTACTGTATGTATATAGTCAGTAATCACCCTAACAGATTTAGCAACAACCTTCATCATCCACCTTTAATACCATGGCTCAGCTGAGCATAGATTTCTCCTCATTTTCCTTTGAATAAAATTGAGTCAGGATCAACTGCAACTAATGCCAACCAAAGCAATAAATCAGGGTGACAAGCTGCATACTTACTGTGTATTTGGTTTCCGGCTTGCCCCAGCCACTACGTTCTGGCCTGGATCTTCCAAGGGTGTGCGCACCTGATAATGCAACAATTTCCTGAAAACAAAATTGATAAGCATTTTCAAAAGAATTATATCTGACAGAATTCAGATGCATGACAAAAAGCCTTGAAGTTGACAGATGCAAATAGGCTCTATCCAACCTTATCTGTCAACCCCATTCTGTAGAAAATATCACGCAGATGAGCAGCTGGTGAAGGAGGACCAGCATCTAGCACCACAACAAAAAGCTGATTTAGTTTGTCATTATTTAGAAGCTTAGTTGCTTTTTCAATTTCAAACTCTAGCTCTCTCACACACATGCAAGCTTATTGTCAAAATGGCCTCTGCAGAACTCCCAATTCACAGTGAGAAAGTGTATGCCTAAAATGTATGGCATTAGATTTGATCCCTGAACTTTGCCAGCCCGAAATAAAAATAAAAAACAGTTGAAACAAAATAACAATAAGTTTCTAAAAGGCACTTTATGATGAATTTAGAAGACATCTTTCTCTAAAATCAAAAACAGTTGAAACAAAATAATAAATATTTTTTTAAAAGGCACTTTATGATGAATTTAGAAGACATCTTTCCCTATCACATATACCACATAAAAGTCTAGCACTCTTCAATATCATTCAATATCCAGGCCAAACTCATCAATTTCCTCCAGTGATAAATAATTTAAAGGCGAAAGCAAGCACAAGAAGTTCAAAAAAAGGGTGTAGGAGGCAACAGATAGCGATTCACAAATGGATGAATTGGCTCAGGAAGTCAAAAAAGAAAGATGCTTCAGGGTCTGACTACAATCGTGGCTACAACAACAACAGATTTAATGATAGAAGAAGAAGAGATGCTCACGATGATCGTGAAGAAGGCCATTATCCTTGTTGTCGCTCAGATTGTACAGGCATTGTGACAACGACTCAAGTCGAGGGTTGTCACTCTGATCCCCGACCTCTCCGTTCTAATTGTCTCGCAATAGTAGACTATCGAGGGTAGTCCCTATGGAAATGTGAAGATGAAGGACAAGTTGGCAACCAACGTGTCCAGGAGACACAATTGAATTGCCTAACCACTTGCTTGATTTAGCAAGCTTTTAGAGATTAGATTTAATTATCAATGAGGCCAGTGCCCTATGGATTCAACTTACTTGCTTTATATCAATTAAGGACCAAATAACTGGATGAACAACCGTTGTTTGAATTCTTAACTAACCTAATGCTATGCAAATCTTAAGATTTAGGTGAAATGCAAGATCTTGGTTACTTTTAATTATATGCATGTTTTAGATGGTTCCTTCCTCTTAACTATTTTGGAACTAGTCCCTAGAGTAGATTGTGGGATAGAAGCCAACGGAAAGCAAGCAGAGGCTTGATTAACAATACCTCCCCCTGTGTTCTAACCACCTGATGCCTCTGACACTGCAGAGATTGTGGCTCTAACGACTGCAAGGTCACTGTGTTAACCACTAAAGAGGTGTTAGGCTCTTCAAGCTAGGTGAGAAAGGTTGTCCTAAATGTCTATCAACCAAGCTTATGCTTGGAAGTAAATTATTAGATGCAAGAATATTCCTAGAATGATATGCAAGGATTATGAGTGAGTCTTGAGTTAAGATTGTTTAAGTGATTCAAGTACTTGATGTTGATTATCTTATAACAAGAGTACTTAACAATATATTGAAAGACAATCTTAAACAAGACCAAGTGCTCAATGATACAAGTGCCAACAACCAACAAAAGATCTTCTTACAATAATTCCACAAAGATATTGACCAACAAGTGATAACAATGTTAGCAATTTAGGAGACTTGGAGCACTTATCTAATTAGCCAATGATTTCCAATAAAGATGACAATGACTAAAATTAAACCCAAATCACTTCAACCATGAATGATTATGAATTGTAAAATTTCCTTACCCAGTTTCAGAGACTTATGTATGATTTATTATTGTTGCAACCTTGTATTCAGAGGTCTGCAAATTGTATATCAGCAGTCAAGAAGTGATGCAAGATTCCAAAGATAAGTTAAAAATTCAATGCATTTAACTTCCAGTGATATTCACTCGATTATAGAATTGTTTAGACACTATAGATCAGATTTATTATGCTTAAATCAGACCTCAAAATGATGTATATCAAATGTGTAATAACACAGAAAATCAGTGATTCGGTACTTAATAAACCAACAAGGTGCTTAAATATTAATGTCAAATAAGCTCCAATGATTAACTAATCAATTTGAGTGATTTTTAGATGATCTTTAGTCAATTTTGATGATTCTTATTTAGTTTATATGACTGCATAAATGGTTGTAGCAAACATATCAGATCTGGAAATTGCCCAACAGTCCTCAAAAAAATAACTTTATACGCAAACAATTTAACCAAAAGATTAATGTTCAATGCCTTAAGTGACTTGTTAATCAATTTAGGTTTATTTTATATGTGTTTATGCTTTGAATACATTGTTGTAACAATTATATCAGACCTGAAACTTTCAGATCAGACTTTGAAAATTATATGACAGCCAACATAAAACGATAAAATTGATAGATCAAACCCTTGTAAATTTTTTTGATGCCTTGTATGAGTTATTAGCTTAATGTGTGCGTTCTTTAGGCTTGGATTATGATGGTTATGCCACTATTATATCAATATATCAGATATGATATAAATTATGCAGTCAATTAAAATGAGAGATGAAAGCAATAGAAGCAAACCCCAAGGCCTAATGGCCTATGCCAAGTTTGGAGATGTGAGAGAAATCACTTCTCAACACCTACACTCACAAAATGTTAGCTCAAAACCCAAAGATCGGATCTTTATGACTGCTGCAATCACAAATTATTAGTGATAAAATGTCAATCCCTTGAAGCAACCCTTGTTTGCAATGAGATCTAGCCCTTGTAGAGCTTACGGCCTTCTTGATGCTTGCAAAATAGGTCTCAAACAATAGCCTTTTAGGTTGGGTAAAGGCTAGGGCCTTCAAAAAATGGGTTTCTTCCCCAATTTGAAAATAAAATAACCAACAAAAATGGGTTCAAAAACCCTAGACGTCAACGGTTTTTAAGGGCTAGAAACTTCAACAATTTACTCATTTCTTTGATTCCTCGAGAGATTTCCCCTGTACAAATAGAAAGAAAATTTCCCAAAAAAAACCCAATATATAGAAAATAAAATAAAACCCCAGTTGCTGCAAAAAAGGGATTGGAAAAATTTATATACAAAAATTAAATTAAAATGTTAAATTAATTTACAAGATATGCAAATATGCAATGCTTGAAATATTTTTGGAGGATAATTTTTTTATATAAAATATGACAATGGCTTGATGTATTTCAAAAGATAGATATTCAACCACAGCCTTAGCGAATTAAGAAAATCACAAAATATTCTTAAGTCCAAACAAAGTCAGTTTTTGCCCACAGACTGTGAACTTGGGGCCCAAAGATCGGGGAACCTGCAAACTCTATATATTTTCTTATGAAAAATCGTTAGAACATACAATGAATCGGATCACCTAAGATAAGTCTAAAACTTACCAATAGAATGTTCCTATCAACTACAAATGAAATAACGATTAAGATAATACTAAAGCACAATATAGAAAAGCACATACCTAGCACATACCACAGATCAATGAGACAAAGACACCATGAATTGCACCCCAAAGTTTTTTATTATGAGATTTAAATGTTCCCAACAGAATAGAGGCTTCACACCAGCGTTTACAAAATTATATCAAACCAAAGATCATCATGATCCAAATAGAAGAAAAATGCCTTCTATTTATAGAGAAATTTCTCTAAGTGGAAAATAATGGCTAGTTGGCTTAATCCCCATCAAAATAATCTCGACCATTGATAAATCTTTGATCAACTTTTAATCTCGGTCGTCGAAAATACTTATTTTTGAGGAATTTTCGAATTTCTCATTAAAATCATTTTTATTAGTTCAAAAATAATTATTTTGAACTAATTTCCTCAAAAAATGGACTTTGACTTAACCATCAAAGTCCAAGGGTCCAAATTTTCTTGAAATTTCCAATATTCCTTTCGTGGCAGACCTCCAAAAATTAATTTATTCTCGACCCACAATTTTTTCCACTTAGAGAAATTAATTTCTCTAACATTTTAATTTTGACTCTAAATTAATTAATTTTTTGGCTTACGATTTAATTTTATTTTTGCAAAAAAAATTAATTAATTGACTCATGAGGGGATTAATTATTTTTTCCACTCTCAAATATTTTAGCCATGGTGTCTAAGTATGAGGGACCATGCACTAAAATATTATATACATAAGATTTTACAAATTCAACCCTTAAAGGGAGAATACTCGTTTGTTATAGACCCTCATAATATTTACCCAATTTTGCGACACAATATGATCTAGTAGACCAAGTGAATTGTAATAAAATAATTTAGTCAAATAGCTTGAATTATTCCCAAATCACTTTTGCAAAATACTCGACTAAAACACTAAGACTCACCTAAGACTTCGACGATAAATTCCACTCTACCTTTGGGGTGAGGCTGAAGGGAAAAATTGTGTTGATCATCTGTTTTTGGAAACACAAATAATCAGTGGGACAAAAAACCTCCTAGGATGAAATTTGTCACCAAACTCATAACCTTACCTAGGTTGTTACATATTTAATAGTAGTACTAGCATAATTTACATTACAAATTTGCAAAATGGGTTTACAACGACATAACAATCTGTTGGTTGACGATTCTGAACATTGAAAAAAATGGTACAACTACTTCCTTGGAACTGTAACAAAACATGTACAACAGTCCTTAAAAGAGATCAAGGAACTCAAGGTATGGAAATAATGTAGCTGCTACTCAATCTGAATATATTCTTATTTTGCACTTTTTAGTTCTTCTCCTTCGGATTCGTTTGATAGTTGGTTAACAGATAGTGGGGCCTCTAGACACTTCTTTGGGTATTGTGAAGTGCTCTCGAACCTAGTGAGAGGGAGACTAACTTGAAGATCATTCTTGGGAACAACTCCACTTATCCTATTAAGGGTTTTGGTTCTATTACATTTCATTTGGATTATGGGAAAGTCATACTTCTTCATGATGTTATGTATGTTTCGTGATTGAAGAAGAACCTTGTATCTATATCTGCCTTGGAAGACAAAGGAATGAAAGTTGTTTTCATAAGAGGAAAGGTCATCACCTGGCCTATGGAATCTCGCATGAGGGATGCATTCACCATGGGATCTAGAATTGAAGGACTCTATAGAGTCAATGGAAGACCGATGCAAGCAATGGTACATGATAGCAATCATCAAAATGAGCTATGGCACCGAAGGTTTACTCATCTAAACTATGAAGACCTGCCTGAAGTCAGAATGATGGTTTCTAGAATGCTTGAAATTCAAACTAATCATGATGGGGTATGTTTAGGATGTGCCAGTGGAAAGAAGTCAAGGGAACCATTCCCTTCTAGCAAAAGCAAGACCAATGATATTCTACAACTCATACATTCTAATCTATGTGGACCCATGCCAGTAAAATCTCTTGGTGGCTATCTATATTACATAATCTTTGTGGATGACTTCTCCCGGAAGACTTGGATATTCTACTTGAAGCACAAGGACGAATCTTTTAATATGTTCCAAGATTTCAAGGCACTAATAGAGAATTAAACAGAGAAAAGGATCATGGTCTTCAAGTCTGATAATGGTGACGAATACACTTCTAATGAGTTCGTTGACTTCTGGAAGAAAGGTGGAATCAAGAAAGAGACCATTGTACCCTATATGTTGAAAAAGTGTAACTAGGTCCGGTCTTCATAATGACATGAAATTATGATTTTATGTAAAGAGATGTAAATAAGAAAAATGAAATTATTATATTGACTTGCTTCACGGGTTTCATGAGCAAGGAATTTTATTTTTGAGTCCAGACTCCTATTGAGAGTCTTTATGGTTTATTCATCTAGTCATAAAAGAGTCATTGTCATATAAATGAAGTCATGTTACACTTGACAAAAGGTCAATATTGTTTATGTGAAGTATCCTCCAAGAACTTGTCACCAAACCTCTTCAAGTCGGCCTACAAACATCGAAGGAGATGCCAAAACAAGTCGGCGTAAAGACCCAGAGAAGAGGGGTATAAGTAGGGGAACTCAGCCTCCATTCCAAGCATCAAGTTCGAACTCAATTCCAGCAAAGAAGTGCGAAAAAGGACGCGGTAAGAAAGGGTTTTCTCTAAGGTAAAAAGGACACTCTTCTAGGGTATCGAAGGAAAAATCTTCTGGGAAAATCGAAGTAGAATCTTCTAGAGCAGCAAAGTAGATTCTTCTAGGGCAGCAAATTCTTCTGGGATAGTGAAGTAGATGTGAAAATTTGCTGCAGTAATTGATTTGTTTCTCCTACTTATTTTCAATAAGTTATTCACCAATGCTTCAGTAAATATCAAAATAAATTCAATTGCGCACTTCACAAATTAAGAACTTAAAATTAAAAGGCAAGAGAAACATCAGCATATGAACAATCACATTGACACTTGTTTTTGGACAATTGTCCCCGGAAAAACCCAATGTGGGAAAACCAGTGCAGCAGATATGAGGGTTTCTATTATTGGTAGTAAATCTCTAAATATAATCTGGATGCCCCAGAGAAAATGGCAGTCCACTCAGAGAAGATGAATAAGAATTCTCTCACACTAATTCTAGAGATGTTATCATGTCCCCAGCTTCTAGATGACCCATTGCGCAGTCTCTGCGTGAGCCTACGCAGCTACTGCGTGAATTCTACGTGGAGAATCCCTCTGACTGCATCAACCTGGGCTGTTGTTGTTGCTTCTGCTACTAAGAAATCGAGATTTCTCCTGCTAATCACTCACAGTGATTCCCGGCACTGATCTCTGCTTGTCCCCCGGCACTTCTGCGTCAACCTTCTCCAGTTTCAGCGCTATCCCTCTGCGTCAACCTCCTCCAGCTGCTGCACTGTCCCTCCTTGGCCCAGCATTGGTTCTATTATCCATCCCTATCTTCTCTAACGTATATTCGCTAGAATTGGAAATCACTTCCTTCCAGTACTGCCTCTGATCCTCACTGCTTGATCACTGGTTCAAATTCCTTAGCAAACCCTTACCCTAGGAAAAATCAAACTGACTAATCAACTCTCTGTGTGTCTCTAACTGAACCCCAAGCCTCCTTATACTTTTCTTGTTGAGACTTCAACGGCCGACATTAAGTCTCTAATCAACAGCGGAGTTTAAAACTTGACTTGATCAGCCTTCTAGATCATTCTCACTCATATTTTGATTAATACCCATTAATATTTTAATTTTCCTAAGTTTAGACTTAGGAACCCCATTAAAAATATTAATTAATTTAATAAAATACAATCCGGGTGGAATTTCACCAAACGGTTTCTGGGTTCTTTATAACTCATGTGCCTTAGCCTCTCCACCAATGTTCATGGCTAGAGCACATCCAATGCTACCAAAAACTAACACTCCCTCTTAGCGAGGAAAGTGCTCTAGCAACAATGTCCAACTGCATGTTGCTCTGTCTCTGAAGCACTTCCTTTCTGAACTGTTGTTGCCACCAACACTGGGTTGTAGTTGCTACTGTATTGTTGCCCATGACACTGCCCCTGCCACTGCTGCATCTGTACTACAGCTCCCTCTCAAATGTTGCATCACACTATTGAAAGGGATTTTCCAACATACGCATATGTTCTCGAAATTGAACAAACTTTGTTCTTCCTAGAGCCTTGGTGAGTATATCTGCTACCTGATTTCCTATGGGAGTATACTCCACCTGAACTGCGCCACACTGAACACAGTCTCTAATGAAGTCACATCGAATATCGATGTGTTTGGAGCGATTATAAAACATTGGATTTTCAGAGAGCTTGATACAACTCTGATTATCATAGAAGATCTTTGTCGCTTCCATCCTTTTCCTGAATAGATTTACGAGCAGTTTCCGGGGCCATATAGCTTCACATGTTGCTTTGCTAGCTGCCATATACTCAGCGTCAGCAGAGTTTAATGCTACAGACTTATGCTTCTTACTGCACCAGGAGGTCATCCCAGATCCAATACCCAAAGGTACTTTTCCTGTCTACTGAACTTCCTGCCCAATCTACATCAGTGGATCCACTCAATTTGATATCATCGCCCTTGGAGTATCTTAATCCAAATTGATTGTTCCCCGTACATACCAAAGAATGTGCTTTGCTACTGCCCAGTGCGCGCTTTTTGGTTCCACCATGAACTGACTAAGGGTGTTGACAGCATAACGTATGTCTGGCCTTGTGTTGACCAGATACATAAGCGACCCAATGAATTGTCTGTATAAGGTGGGGTCCACTTCCTTGTCTCCAGAAGTATCTATTTTCTTCCAGTTGGTAATCATAGGCATAGCCATAGGTCGACAATCCTACATTCTGAATCATTTCAGAATTTTTGATGCATATCTACCTTGGCCAAGGAAGATCTCACCATCTTGCTGCCAAACTTCCAATCCCAGAAAATAGTGCATTAGCCCCAAATCCTTCATATCAAACTCTATTTCCAGGTTCTTTTTGCAATCCTCTATGAGTCTGGATGATCCTGTCAAAAATAGATCATCTATATACAATACTAGAATTAATGGCTCACCTTCTACCAACAGATAATAAAGATTGGAATCGACATCGCTCTTGATGAATCCCAACTATTGTAAGTAGCTGTCAATTCGACCATACCAAGCTCTAAGTGCTTGTTTCATCCCATACAAGGCTTTCTTCAACCTACACACATGAGTTCTCTTTTCATGTATTTCGAAACCTTCTGGTTGTTCGATATATACCTCTTCTTCTATCACCCCATTCAAGAACATTGCCTTGACATCCATTTGGTGAATCTCTCATCCCATCTGTGCTGCCAGGGATGTAATGGATCTAATAGAGGTATACCGAGCTACTGGGGCAAAGGTTTCCTCATAGTCTATTCCTTCTTTTTGAGCATATCCTTTTGCAGCGAACCCAGCCTGTACTTGTCTACGCTGCTATCTGCAGCATACTTGATCTTGTAGATCCATCTCGAACCCACAATTGATCTGTTCTCAGGTCTCGGTACAATTTTCCAAACATCATATGTCATGATGGAACTGTACTCTTCGACCATGGCATCCACCCATACATGGTGCTGTATGGCTTCTTGAAAACTAGAAGGTTCTTCGACCTGAGCTACCAATGCTTGGTACCTGTCAGGCTATCTACGCTGCCTTTTCTTGGCTCTAGGAGCTCCAATGAATTCCTTTGCATCCCTCAGAGTTTGTCGTACTTCTCGGCTAGTTCTTCCACTAGTGGTGGGAGGTTCCATCTGTTCCTCTCCCAGTTGTTGTACCTACTGTGACACTCCTGACTCCTCTTCTCTTGAGAAGATGCTAGTACTGGTTACCGTGCTTGAACCAGATACTTGTCTTCCTGCCAGATCTGATCCCTATTGCTGGACTAGAGGAGCATCCTCAGCCTGTTCTTCAAATGACATCTCTTGAGATTTCCTTAAGGCTCTATCTTCCATGAACTTTGCATCCCACCTTACTACAATCTTCCTACTGCTCAGAATGTAGATTCGATACGCCTTTGAAGTCTCGTAGTAACCCACAAGATACCCAACTTCGACAGTCTGCTCTAAGTTGGTTTGCTTCTCTTCCGGAATATGGCAATAAGCCACACTTCTGAATATCCTGAGGTGACTTACTTCTGGCTTCTTTTCCGTGAAAACACCCTCTAGCGTCTTCTTTCTTAAAGCTCTGTGAGGAGTCATGTTCTGAATGTATACAGTTGTGTTGCATGCTTCTGCCCATAAAAACTTGGGTAGATTCTGAACATATAACATTGCCTTTGCTACTCCAACAATAGTTTTGTTCTTCCTTTTTTTGACCCCATTCTGCTCTGGATAATAAGGTGTTGTCCATTCTCTTCAGATCCCTTCTCTTGTGCAGAAATTCGTGAAATCCTTATCCATGTACTCTCCGCCATTGTCTAAGTGCAATATCTTGATCTTCCTTCCTATCAGGTTTTCCACTAGAGCCTTGAACTCCTTAAACCGATCAAAGACTTCATCCTTGGTTCTCAAAAAATAAATCCAAGTTTTCTTGGAATGGTCATCTATGAAGGTGACAAAATACTCAGCACCATTGATGGCTCTTGTAGACATTGGACTGCAGATGTCTAAGTGTATTAATCCTAATACACTCTTAGCTCTATTGTTGCTTCTGGAATGAGCTACTTTGGCGTACTTGCCTAGCACACAGCCTCTGCATGTATCATCATGCTTGGTAGTAAGCACTGGAACCCCTGTAACAGTTTCTTTGAGCATCCTTAACGCCCCATGATGTAAGTGTCCCATCCTTATATGCCAGAGCTCATTTAATTCTTTTTCTCCATTGACATTATTGTTTAGCAGTGCCATAGGAAACTCTAGTTGCAACTTGTATAATTTGTTGCTTCGAGTTCCAATCTAGGCCCTCTTTTTCCACTTAGGATGCTTGACATATACTCTATTACCAGTGATGAAGTATACATCATATCCCTTATCTTGTAATTGAGATACAGAAATCAAATTCATTCCCATACCTGGCACATGCAGTACATTCGTGACCCGAAGACTATCTCCTGTTATTGTATGGAATGTAACAGTTACCTTTCCTATTGAGGTGCATTTCGTCCTGTTACTCATTGTGATTTGCAAGTTCATTTGTTCCTCCTGATAGTTCAAGAAATATTCTCATTCTCCAGTCATATGAGCTGAAGCCCCGCTATCAATGTACCAATCCTCGGTTGATGTAGAACTTGATAAGCAAGCAAATTCTTCTTCCAACTTGGAAGCTAATTTGGAAATATTCGGATCCCTACTGTTCTCCACGCTCTTTTTCTTTGCTTCCATCTTGGCTGATCCTTGCTTTAATACCATGTGAAAATTTTCTGCAATAATTGATTTATTTCTCCTACTTATTTTCAATACGTTATTCACCAATGCTTCAGTAAATATCAAAAAAAAAATCAGCTGCAAACTTCACAAATTAAGAACTGAAAATTAAAAGCAAGAGAAACATCAACCTATGAACAATCACATTGACACACTTGTTTTTGGACAATTGTCCCCAGAAAAACCCAATGTGGGAAAACCGGTGCAGCAGATATGAGGGTTTTTATTATTGGCAGTAAATATATTAATACAATCTGAATGCCCCAGAGAAAATGGCAATCCACTCAGAGAAAATGAATGAGAATTCTCTCACACTGATTCTAGAGATTTTACCCTGTCCCCAACTCCTGGATGACCCACTGCGCAGTCTCTGTGTGAGCCTACGCAGCTACTGCGTGATTTCTACGTGGAGACTCCCTCTGACCGCGTCAACCTGGACTGTTGCTGCTGAGAAATCGAGATTTCTCCTGCCAATCACTCACAGTGATTCTGCTTTTCCCCCAGCACTTTTGCTTCGACCTTCTCCAGTTTTTGCGTTGTCCCTCCTTGGCCCAGCGCTGGCTCTATTATCCTTCCCTGTCTTCCCTGATGTATATTCACTGAAACTAGAAATCACTTCCTTCCAGTACTGCCTCTGATCCTCACTGCTTGATCATTGGTTCGAATTCCTTAGCAAACCTTGCCCTAGGAAAAATCGAACTGACTAATCAACTCTCTATGTGTCTCTAACTAAACCCCAAGCCTCCTTCTTATACTTTTCCTATTGAGACTTCAATGGCCGAGATTAAGTCTCTTATCAACGGCTAAGATTAAAACTTGACTTGATCCACCTTCTAGATCATTCTCACACATATTTTGATTAATACCCATTAATATTTTAATTTTCCTAAGTTTCGACTTAGGAACCCCATTAAAAATATTAATTGTTTTAATAAAATACAATCCAGGTGGAATTCACCAAACAGTTTATGGGTTCTTTAGAACTCATGTGCCTTAGCCTCTCCACCAATTTTCATGGCTAGAGCACATCTGATGCTACGAAAAACTAACAATAGATTCTTCTGGGGCAACAGTTTCTTCTGGGGCAGTGAAGAAGGAATCTTTTGGGAGGCAGTGAATAGGTTTCTTTTGGGATAGCGAATAAAGGAATCCTCTGGAATAGAAAAGTAGAGACCGAGTTTCTTTAGAATACCTAGAGACCGAGATTCTCTAGGGCAATTGTGAAGGTGCAGCATAAGAAGTAGAGACTGAATTTCTCTAGAAGGAGCAAGAGAAGGAAGGACAAGGAAGACTAGGTTGGTGACAAGGTTCTTGAAAGAGGATACTAGAGTCAAGGGTCAGTGTCATGGTCTTGGTACTTATCAGTTGAAGATCTAGAAGAAGAATTTTATCGGGTTTTCCTCTCTAGAGATGAGAGGTTTTGGCCATAGTTGGAGAAGCCTATATTTTGTGTCACTTGTCTTTATTTTGATAATTGTCTTGATGAAAAGAACACACTAATAAGCTAACAAAGTGAAAGATCATAAGTAAAAGAAGAACAAGCATATCACAAGCAATTATCAAGTAGAGAAATTGTTAACATTGAATGCCCTAGATTTCTCAACATGGTATCATAGCTAAGGTGCTAAAGACAAGAAAGGGCAGACAAAGCAAGTTGGCATACAAATCAAACTTCGAAAGGGGAATCAAAGCAAGTCAAAGGTTATCAACAAGTCCAAGACCTACATCATAAGAAGGAAGCAAGAAGAAAAAGTAAAACCCTAGAAGCACTTCAGATCATCAAAGGATCATAAATCAAGCTCTCTCTCATCAAAAAGGGAATCTGTCAACATCAAGAAGAAGGAGGAAGCAAGCAGCAATTTGACAAGTAAGTCCATGACTATATCCGATAATGTCAAAATATCTTTTTGCAAGGAAAGCAATAGATTAGTTGGGGTTGCAAACTTCCTTGCATGGAAGAAAAGAACTGACCTCAATTTTATTGAGAATGAGGTCATGGTTCACATTAAGGGATCAATAACCCAACCTCTAAAAGAAGATACTCAAGCTCATGTTAAATACATGAAGGGAGAAGTGAGAGCTCAAAGGATTCTTATAGAATCTTTAAAAGACTCTCTAATTCCATATGTATCAAAATTAGAAACTGCAAAAGCTATATATGACAAACTAGTAGAATTGTTTTCTGCAAGTACCGCAAGAGAAGTAATCTCCGTAAGGCAAGAACTCTACAAGCTAAAGATATCCAAGGAATATGGAATAGTCTCATGCTTCATGAGGATATCAGAAATTCGAGATCAACTGCAAGAACTAGGAGAAGTTATGTTTGACAGAAAAATGACCACAGTGGTACTAAATGCACTACCGGAAGAATGGGGCAGCTTCACTTCAAGCTTATATGGGAAGAAAGAAACTACTCCATTTCAAGATTTATGGTCACTATGTAAGATCGAAGAAACTAGACTAAAAGCAAAGGTTGGTGTCGGACCAAGCGAACAGAATCAAGCATATGCTACAATGACAAAAATAAAGGGAAATTTTGGAAAGTTTGGACCCTAAAGGAAAAAGAACATGGATAAGATAAGGTGCTTCAGATGTCAAGAACTTGGACACTACAAAAGAGATTGTCCTAATCGTGGTAAGGACAAGAGGAATAGAGAAGGAGCACATATTACTGAAGAAGTGCAAGAACTTGAGTCCAAGAAGCCTAAGAATGAAGAAGTAAAAGATCTCTACTATGACTGAGATGATCTTCTTCTCAAGAAGGCACTTTTCACTTGTAAATTATGGTCTTGATGCAGTTTAAAATTAGATAGGACGCATCTCATTAGAAAAAATAGCATAGAAACATTAGAAGTAAGAGCTCGTGACATGGGAAGAAAGTATGTCTGGTCCAAATCCTACTAATTAGAAAGCTCTTAGGAAACCTCATGAGTATTTATAAAAGATCATCATCGACTGGGATCATCATAGAAGAAAACATCTGCCGAATGAGGACATAGAATATCCTCAAGTTTCTTTGATAGAATTCTCGTCAAAGGACTCACCGATAGAGAAAGGAAGCAAAAGTTTTATTAAGGAATTCCAACTTGTGGGATTCAAGGAATAATATGATGACACAACAAGGAAAGCAGGTTTGAAGGATAAAATCCCTTTGGATGAAGCTACTACAAGAAGTTTGGATGACCAAAAGAAAAATGAGGTATGCTCACATGGATTATCATGAAAGTCATATGGTTACAATATGATCTAGAGAAGAAAGGATCTCCTCCTCCTAGGTATTGCAGAAGAGCATAAGTCACACTAGATGAAATCAAAATAATATATGCAGCACAAGGAAGCTGACTACAATCAAGATTGGAAGCTTCTGAAGTGTGTGAAAAGAAAGGAAGAGATCGTGATAATATACAACGATGATAGAAGGCATTCAAAGTCCAAGAATATTTGATTAGAATATCTCCTGGAAGAAGTCGGAAAAAGATAGAGACCCTTGACATTTAATATCTGTGGAAGATGTGTCAATCTGCATGCAGGATGTCGATACTTACAGGAAGATGTCATGGTGAAAGATCATACACAAAGGTAATTCTAATTTGAAGTGTACATTGATTATTTTTGAACTAACATCTAGTTGAGCTTATGTAGAACTATAAAAGGGAAGATCTGTGAATGACTTCCAAGCAAACCATATGGAAGGATGTAATGTTCTTCTGGAAATATGGCATGAAAGCAGAATGATATGAAGCAAAGCCAAATGGAAAATCTGATGGATCACTTTCTGATGAGTTAGGGACATGACTAACTCATGGACAAAAGTGATGGATGATTTGTGCCCTATATATAGAAGTTCCCAAGAGTTCAAGAGTCCTTAAAAGAAATTCATGACATTGAAGATAGGAGCTCTTCATGCAGCCAAGTGTGTTATAGGTCCCTAGTTAAGAGGGACCCTGAGAAGAAGTTTCTTACTTGGAAGAAACTCGAAAATGTCTAAGTCATAAGCTTAGGTACATTCCTCTGTGATAGGAATGGGTACATCAAAAGAATAAAATCTCATGGTATAAGGAGTGATAAACATGTTGTTCTGTTCTCCAACTGAGAAGACAGAATGGAGGATTGTGTAATCATTTGGCATCCGATGCTCTAGTGGGATGAGTTAGGGAATCCCATGGAAGAGTAGTCGTGGGGGATCAATATTCTTTTGGGGACTAGGGAGTCCAAGAAAGGAATAGTCCTCATGGAGCATATCTTGAGAGAACCCGAGTGGGGTATGTTCTGAGAGAGACAATGGTGAAGATGTCTATAAATCATTTGTCTCGCCAGCATTTTGCTCTATGAATAGAGTTGTTAGTCAATGCCTTGCTATATAAATGTTGGTTGGTATGATGCTATACAAATGAGTTACAAATTTGAATTCTTCTTAAGCGAAATTCTTCAGATTGAGAAAGTCCAAGGTACCATTATGAATACCTCCCTAGTTAAGAGGGAGTGTTGAAAGAGTGTAACTAGGTTTGATCTTCATAATGACATGTAATTATGATTTTATGTAAAGAGATGTAAATAAGAAAAATGAAATTATTATATTGACTTGCTTCATGGGTTTCATGAGCAAGGAATTTTGTTTTTGAGTCAAGACTCTCATTGAGAGTTTTTAGGGTTTATTCATCTAGTCATAAAAGAGTCATTGTCATATAAATGAAGTCATGTTACACTTGACAAAAGGTCAATATTGTCTATGTAAAGTATCCTCCAAGAACTTGTCACCAAACCTCTTCAAGTCTACCTACAAACATTAATGGAGCTACCAGAACAAGTCAGCCTCAAGACCCAGAGAAGAGGGGTATAAGTAGTTGAACTCGGCCTCCATTCCAAGCATCCAGTTCGAACTCAATTCCAGCAAAGAAGTGTGAAAAAGGAGGCTGTAAGAAAGGGTTTTCTCTAAGGTAAAAAGGGCACTCTTCTAAGCTATCGAAGGAGGAATCTTCTGGGAAAATCAATGTAGAATCTTCTAGAGCAGCGAAGTAGATTCTTCTGGTGCAGCAAATTCTTCTGGGACAGCAAAGTAGATTCTTTTGAGGCAACAAAATCTTCTGGGGCAACGAAGAAGGAATTTTTGGGAGGCGGTGAATAGGTTTCTTCTGGGATAGTGATGAAAGGAATCCTCTAGAATGGAAAAGTACAGACCGAGCTTCTCTAGAAGACCTAGAGATCGAGATTCTTGTTGAAGAATCTAGGGCAATTCATGACTTAGTGGTTCTTCTCAAACTTATTGATAACAGTTTGTGTTGTCTTCTTCAATTAGCTTTGTTATATTAGTGTGTTCTTCAATCTTCAAACAGTTATCAAAATGGATGATCGACAATAAAAACAAGTACACAATATGTTGGCTCCAACCCAGGGCAAAACCTCTCCTCTTGAGAGTAAAACCCTTGAATCTCTTCTTATAGATATTTAGATGAATACCAAGACCCTTGACAAAATAGACACAAGGTTACCTCCAAGATGTTTGTCACTATTCTCTGCACTGCTTGGTCTACAACTTACTACCTTGATATCACTGTACTCCTTATGTCTTCTCTGTCACTTTCTTCGACACCTTCTATCAATTTGCCACAATCCTTTGGTTCTTCATTGGTTGCAATAGATATGAGAGAGATCACACCTTAACGTTGCACTTCGTACTATCACTGTGTGTATATATATATATATATATATGCACAATCCCTTAATTGATTCTGAGATATATATTACAGTGAGTAATCCTCCGAGTGATATCACTGTGTACAAACTTCCCAAATATATATTACCGGATTACAGACTTTCGAGAGATGCATATGATCGACCTTCTCACTATCTTGCGAGGACTGTATCACCAAGCTTATCTTTACGGTCTTGCGAGGACTATATCCTATCTTCGCTTCTAGAATTGCGAGGTATGGAACACTTGTTTATATACCAAGACAAGACTTCCGAGACCAAGATGCTTCAGAGATAACCACAATGTATTCGTTCCTTTTATTGATGACTATGATGCGTAGACTGTTCCAAAGATGACCCTTTTGACCTTACGTTAACTCCTATATATATGAGTCAACGATCATGTATCAAGCCGACAGGAGTGCCTTAATTCTGGGCCGACATATCAAGGAGATTTACCACGTATTGTAGAGCAGTTTTGCATGATAATAGTGACACTTCTCTTGGAGCTTAACCTTTGATCTTATGACTTTCATAACACTTATGATGAAACATAAAAATCCTAAAGACATCAAGAAGAAGTCTTTGACCTATGGTAAACACATCTTGCTCATGAAACCCATGATGCAAGGAATAACAATTTTTTTCATAATATTATAGATACAAGCCATAATGAAAACCGAACCTAGTTACTTTTCCTTCAACAATTCTCTAGGGCAATTGTGAAGGTGGAACGTAAGAAGTAGAGATCGATTTTCTCTAGAAGGAGCAAGAGAAGGAAGGACAAGGAAGACTAGGTTGGTGACAACGTTCTTGAAAGAGGATACTATAGTAAAGGGTTAGTGTCATGGTCTTGGTACTTATCAATTGAAGATCTAGAAGAAGAATTTTATCGGGTTTTCCTCTCTAGAGGTGAGAGGTTTTTGCCCTGGCTAGAGAACCCTATATTTTGTGTCACTTATCTTTATTTTGATAATTGTCTTGATGAAAAGAACACACTAATAAGCTAACAAAGTGAAAGATCATAAGTAAAAGAAGAACAAGCATGTCACAAGAAATTATCAAGCAGAGAAATTGTTAACATTGAATGCCCTAGATTTCTCAACACTATAATCTCGAGCAAAATGATGTGGCTGAAAGAAATAATAGGACCATCATAGAAGTTGTTCGTGCTATGTTACATGATCAAAAGTTGTCGAAGTTCCTTTGGGGAGAAGCCACTAGTTCAACATAGGATTCCTCATCAAGCCCTGGGGGACAAGACTCCCAAAGAAATGTTCACAGGGATCAAGCCCAATGTTGGTCATTTGAGGATCTTTGGTTGCCTCGTGTACTTTAATGTGCCAAAGGACAAGAAGAACAAGCTAGAAGCCACTAGAAAGAAAGGTACATTTGTTGGATATTATGATAACTCTAGAGCTTTTAGAATATATGTGTCGGGTCAAAGGACTATATAGTTTAGTAGGGATGTGACTTTCGATGAAGATGTTGCCCTTGGAAAAGCACGGGGCATTCCACCTCCTCCTATTGAAAAGAAGGATGACGATATGGACCTACTAGAAGGTCTTTTTGTGCCTGAGCCCGAGAAAGATGTTGTTGATGATCTCATGGAACCTATGGACCCCTTGGATCCCCCTCCATGTGATCCCCTTGCCAAGAAGAGACCTCCTTGGCTTCATGATACTTTACAAGATGTTGAAAGACATAATGCTGCCAAAGGAACTTTTAGAGAAAGTAAGAAGCCTTGCCGATACCACGGTTATGTTGTGGCTATGACCTTCATCATACAGGTTGAACCTCCCACCTTTGAAGAAGCAATGAAAGAGTAGGTTTGGAAAGATGTCATGGCCGAAAAATATGAATCTATTATGAAGAATGATGTGTGGGAAGTTGTTACGAAATCCAAAGGGAAGTCTATTGTGACTTCTAAATGGCAATACAAGATCAAGCATGGAGTTGATGGAAGTATTGAGAAATATAAGACGAAATTTGTGTCTAGAGGTTTCTCCCAAAGAGAGGGAAAGGACTATGATGATATATTTGCACCTATTGCCCGCTATACTACTATTTGATCGGTTGTTGCATTTGGTGCTAGTCAAGGATGGACACTTCACCAGATAGATGTGAAGACTGCATTTCTTCATGGCTTACTCTGGAAAGAAGTATATGTTGAGCAACCATAGAGTTTTGAAGTGCATGACAAAAGACTTGTAAGCAATGCTGCATTAATCGTTATCGGGATAATATCGACGCGAGGAAAAAATCGGAAAAAAATTGTTTGGTACAAAAATATTCATTTTTTCATTTTTTTTCATTTTTTTTAATATCTAAACCATCTACAACATAAAAGAAATACATTGACACATAAATATGATAAAAGAACTAATACATAAGATGTTTAATATCATTTCTAGTGCTAAAATCACACATAACATTGAATCATGTCCTGAATAGTAAGTCCCGACTCCTTAGTCCCAACTCAACCTCAAAATATCAACAAAAAATATAATAATGTATCTCATCATGTCATAATGTCATATACAATAAAATGAAGAAAATAACTAAAGTCTAATCCTATTGATTTCCTCTGCCCCTCTTGCGAGAAAATGCCATAGCTTTCCCTTTCCTTCTAGATGTAGATGCTGGTGCTGGTGGAGTTGGCAGTGGAGTCTGCTATGCTCTAGAAGCTGAAGAACTAGAAGTAGGAGATATAGGAGGTAGAACACTTCCTCTAATGGTGGCAGGGGTAGCCCGAACAGGGGGTGTCACCTGGAAACATTACAATCTCCCAATCCTGAAATCCTGAAAAATTGATAAGTCTGCTGGATTTTAAATGAAATCTAAAATTCTACTTTCTCCATATGAAATCCAATGAGGTCGGAACCACT